>VUQH01001479.1:0-17726 GCA_015106775.1 Etroplus canarensis
CCCCCCCCAGCTCCTTCAGAGCTCACATAAGGTAACAGTTAACTGCTGAGTGTTCCCACATGCAGCAGCAGTGCATGGTTTTGAAATGAGAAGCACTTCTTCACAGTATAGTGGACAACATGAGTCCAAGCAGTGAAACAACCATCCCCTCCTGCTGTGAAATAATTGATGAGGTGAGTCATTCTTGGGTATAGGGTGACATCCTGAGCGCTCCACTGGAACTGTCATAACTGTGTGACTGTAATGTTCACAACTTGCCATTACCTTTTTTTACTCTGCATACTAATGAGCGCTCTTCCAGTCACCCTCAGAATTACATTTTTGAATGTTCAGATGATTCTGCCATTGGAAGTTTACTCTTTAGGACTGACAGCACAAGTAGCTATCATTCAGAAGTAAGGAGATTTGACACAAAACCTCATTGTAAATGTCAAAAGGATTGACGAGATTGTTTTTGATCCAGAAATTGTTGGTGATCATACTCCTGTAGTCATTCATAACCATCCAGTCCTATAAATACCTCCGTGTCCACATTGGCATGTTCACATTGACTCGAAATGTTTTCATCTTCTCAAGAGAGTGTATGTTCTATGCAGCCTGTGACTGTATGGAGTCAAGAAAAAAAATTATCTTTATGGATTTTCAGGCTGAGTTTCATCAGATACGGAATAACCAGATGGTTTGGGAACCTTCCCGTGTCATTGAAATCAAAGTTAACACCATTGGTTTAGACTGCGGTGAAAATTATCGGGTGTAAGGATCATTATTGCCGTTGCCAGTATTTAATCATTGTGTGCTGAAACAGACAGAGAGAATCCATCTCATTCTGTACTCTCATTATGAGTTATTATCACCAGGCAGAAGGTACAGAGTTCAACAGTGCAAATTGAACTGGTTTAAGAACTCTTTTGTCCCTCTATCCTTACAATTTTAAATAATAGCTTAAAATAGAGTGAAGCTACACAGGTTGCACTGCAGGGCAGTTTAAATCTGTTCTTATTAAGGTATTTTGTTTTGGTTGTTTGTCTTGTATTTAAATTTGTATGAGCTGATGTGTGCACATATACATTGACAGGTCCAGCTTTGATGAGGCCAAGGCAGATTTCCCCATGGGGACAATAAAGTATCCATCTCTCTTGCCTGTTGGAAAAAAGGGTTGAAAATTTTTCCCACTTAAATCCTGAGGCAAGGATTGCTAAATGTCACTGAATGTGCACTGAATGGGAATGAGATATAGTATAGTGGTGCTGATGGAGGAACAATTATGTAAAACGTAAACAGATACTTCAATGCTGATTTCAAACGAACAGTGGTAGTATTATACCTTTATCACGGCTGGAGAAAAGCTGAGATGGAAGCAAAACCGAGGGGACAGGAGAGAAAAGCCCCATGTGACTGGAAACTGGGCCACTAGGGATACCTGCATTGTCATGAGGGACTAAATACAACACCACTCCTTTGCAAAGAAAGGGGCATTTTTGCAGCCTGAAAGCTAGACGTTTAGTTCTCATCTACAGCGGGTGTTTCCAACAGTGTGTAATTGTGTCAGTTTAATGGCTGCCAAAAAATCACTTGTAGCAGCAATACATTGCTTTGCCTAGATCATAACTCCCACCCCCATGTTTGTAAATGGAGATTGCGAGAGAGCTTTCATAAGTAGGTATTAGGTTATAATCCTGATGCTGTAGGGAAGAGGGAATAGTAATCAGATTTATCTGTGACACAACAAATTTCATCCCTTGTTCCTGCACAGTTGTCCGAAAATAGATCAAAAAGCATAACATGATATAAATAGCAGTTGATGGGTCATGGTGAAAACAGCAGATATGACTGTCAGTGTAAAGTACATTTTAAATTGATCAATAAATGTACTCAGATATCAATAGCTCACAGCAACTTTGCAATAGATTTAAGCAAATTCATGAATTATTCATTAGAAAATGTTTGCCCCAGAAGAAACTGAACAGATTGAGTTTATATTAGATGTGCCCTCTGTGCTCTCGTAGCTCAGAAAAGAACTTGACATCTGATAGAAGTCTGCAGAAACCCACTTTTGTCTGGAACAGTTCTCATTGCAGCCCCCCTGTGCATGGCTCAGAGTTTGCAGTGTGTTAATCAAACCATTTCTTGTGAGACAGATGGGTTGGTAACAACAGCCTGCACTGAGCTAGCAAGGATGCCCCGTGAGACTTAATGTCTTTTCTGACTAAATGTCTCTGTCTTTTCAACCAGCCACAGTCAACGTTAGTTAAGCATTTACTAACGCAGTTTTTTGCGCTGTGGCCGCTTACTTCCTTTTATATTTCACAGGCTCACTCTTGTTCAGTCAGCAAGACCTTTACTCTGCTGGCCATTTCAGAGAGAAGACGAGGTAATTTTTCATCTGGCTGATTTGAATGTTAAGAATATTATTTGCATTCAGGTTTGCATAGAAAACAAACTGGGTTGGATTTGTGTCTGGATTTTCAGTGTCTTTGGTGCTATTTTTATTTTTATTTGATTAATTTGCCATTGAGAGATGCCTTAGAAGAGACTAGTACCAGCTACAGCACGTCTTGATTTCTGTGATTTCTGCTACCAGTGTTTCAGTTTTGTCAGATTTTATAATGCAACCCCAGTGGGCATACCTATGTAAGCTTTAGGAAGCAGAAACATCTATTTTTGTTGAATGTAGCACATCTGTCAAGTAAAAGCTCACGTGCAGCTTTTAGACTTAAAAATGGTAGATTCCTAGTTTTGTTTTTTCACTGATACCTCTATTTAAGGAGCATAAAGGAACGATTTGGCAGATGCAAAGAAACCTTTTTAAAATAATAAACATTTTAAAAGGCTTTAAACTCTTCATTGTACAAGTTTTGAACATTTAGCCAGTGCAAAATCTATCTGGTACAACAGATGAATATTGGCCTTTGTCATCGGTAAATGCCATCAGATTTGCTGATATGTGATATCCCTCAACAGAGCTGGTAATTAAACAATATATCTGTGTTTTTCTTATAATGGTAATTTAAATTTTAAAGTTTCAAGTTATCATCAGCTTTGAATATAAATTTTAGTTGTTTTCTTAGCAGATCCTCCTACATTTTTTTGTTACTGGCGTAATGATATTTAATGCTACTTGCATAATGATCAGATGGCTTTTCTTTGAGAGGAGGATATTTTTGTGAAACAACCCTAACATTTAGCACTAGATTTCTTATAGGTTATTTTTGTTTCTCTGTGGCAGCATTTATTGCCTCATTGTTAAAGTCAGAGTAAGGGTCAGAAACTGAATTGTTGTCTGTTTGAATCAGTGCCCTGACTTTCTACTAATTGGTTAATCAAAAATGTCCAGTGGCTTATTTTATGGAGCTCACATAAGTTGTTCAGCTCAAGGTTTTGCTTAAGTTGCATAATCACGTATTGTTTACTTTGAGTGCTTATCAGCTTCAGTCGTTCAAGCTCGAAAAGGACCTCAGTCTGAATGCGTGTGTGAGAGAGATGCTTTAGGTTGCTTGTGGTTTGATAAAGTTTTTCAGTGACTTTTGTCCCATTTTTACTTTATCTCACCAGAAGTAATTCACCTCCTTGTTAGATATGTCAAGGAAAATCTCTTAAAAAGTCTTTTTGTTAGTGGGAGTTCATTTTCTCAAGTTTAAGATATATTTTGGTTTTTCAAATGCCCAAAAATAACAGGAACATACACAGTCTACTGTAAAGTCAGATGACATAAATTCTTTGCCTTAACTGTTTGAGGATTAAACTTGTTTACATGCATAGCAAGCAAGAACAAAAAAACACAGTTATGTGAACTGAAACTGATTTTTAGGCATTTTAGCTGTATGCTCATGTGGAATCTTGAGAAAAGTAACACCAGTTTGTCATTTTTTTCTCTGCTGTGAGGAGAACAGAAATTCCTTCAGAGTTTAGTAGATGAGAAATGTCTCTTTCTGTGGACACTGCACACTGGTTCTAGTTGTTTCCATACAAACTCCAATTGTCATGACAAGACAGTACAGCCAGGCTGTGGCTGAGGGTCAAATGAATCCTGGAGCAGACGTAGTTGTGGAGTGTGGCTGAAGTGAAGTTGACAAACAAAGCTGGGGGCATTGTGAAGAAGGAGGGAGATGTCAGTTTCATGGAAGTGGTCTTTATAAACCATACATTTAGTCCACTGTCCTATTAATAACAAAACACTTAGTCTCCTTTTAATTCTTAATATATCATAGTGCTGGCTATGGTGCTCACGTGTCTATGTATGAGAGGAAGTCAGTGAGAGAAAATAAGGAAACAAAAGGAGAATGCAGCAAAGTGAAAATGTGGGTGCAGTGTCACTGCTTGGTGAGAAAACAGTTAAAGGAAGATGAGCGTTGGAGGTGGGTTGTGAAGTTGTCTGTGTTTGGCTCCAGGGAGCAGAGAGGAGAACGCCCAGCCAACAGACACCAGAGAGGCAGCTCACTGACCTGCTATACCCCCCACCACCTCCACCTCTGGAGCAGCCAGCAGGGGCCTCAAGTCCACATCCAAACTAAACACACCAGACTGCAGCTGCATTCATGGCCAGATACAGGCATTGTAAACCAAAACATCATCTCATGCTATAAAATGTCTCTGAAAGAGGATCTCAGGAATTAGTGATATTGATGTTGTGCAACTGCACACTGCAGGCATTTGTACTTTGCTAAGAAACCCATAAGTCAGCAAAGATCTGAGACGGAAAAGCTGTGTTGGAGAGTCGTGACTCGTGACTGAGGGAAGTGATGGGGGAGGGCTGATGAGAGGGAGAGAGAAGGCAGCGACTGCACATGCAGAAGAGGCAGGTTGTGATTGGTGGATATAGGGGGTGGAGAGAATGAAAGGGGAAATGGGATGCATCTTTTTAAACTGAGGGCATTCTATACAAAAAAAAGGCCATTTCCTATCCACATCAGACATATTTTATCTGTTTTCTCGTAATTACTATTTTAGCTTGCAGACAGCTAAGCGTCCCCTATATAACCTCAGGTTCACAGTTAAAGTGCTTATACATAAAACATGAGGATTCAAGGGTATGCGTGCCACAGAGATGTTCCAGTTGTGTTAGGCTTGTTTAACAGAAAGTAATCCATCTACAATGATGGCTAAAGATCTGTTTTAAGGAAGCCATCAGCATTCCTTTTTAGTTATTATGCTAAACTATGGGAACATATTCTGTGGCACTGTGATTGTTTTATATCTAATGTAAACTTCAGATTTCAAAGAGCCTGATAAGTGATATACAGAACGTTTGAGAATGAACTGTACATTTACAACGAATACATGATTAGTCTTACTATTTTATAACATATCTGCAGTTTTTCTTTGTCTTCTATGGTCATAAATTGAACATATTTGGGTTTTCAAGAGCTGTGCGGTCTGAATACTGTTCACATGTTTCTTGTATCTTATTTCTGTAAGTGATTTGCACATTATTGTTTGTAGGTTGCAGTAACACAAATAAGAATAAAACAGAGACATGATCATATGACAAAATGTCCAGTAAACATGAATCAGCAACTTAATATGAATCTCATATAAAGGAAACATTCAAATAGAAAAGGTATAATTTCAAAATTTCCTATCACAATGCCAATGAGTACAGTCAAAGAATTTGTCTTTTTAAACCAAAATTTGACAAACAACCAGAAACAGAGCAACAGACACACAAGGCAAACAAACCACAAATCACCCTTCTGAGTGTAAACTTCATACTCCACTTACTTCCAAAGCAAGTTCGCCCCAGGAAAAAAATGCAAGTTCTTTGAACAAAATATCAAAATGTGCATTGAAAAATGTCTCATTGAATTAAATACTACCAGATTTACATCAAACAAAAATATGACTGACGTTGTGGAAAATCTGATTCCTTATAGTTCAAAAACGGTCCCCAGAACTGTTTTTGTCCGTTAATACATAATGCATTTAATCAGAGGAGTTTTCTTACTGCCAAACAGCCCCCAGCCTTGAGGAGGCATACATGATAATTTAATAAAACCTCAGTGTTTATTAACCAGCAAAAGACAGCATTTTAGGAGATTGTTTTAGAACAGCTCCATTTTAGTTTGATAAAATGAGAAAATAGAGGTCTGTTGGGAAGAGATGCCTTTTTCATTTATCTGACCAAAAGAAAGATGAGCTAATAACATTCGTCTGTCTGTCTGTCCATCCATAATTCACAAAAATCCCTACTCCTCCTATAATATTGGTCATATTTTAGTGAAGCTTGTACACAGTGATCACCTAATGAGTCTTCACCCAAACTGTGCTCAAGGTCATGGTCATAGTTGTCGTTTTATGAGCATGTTTTAATTTTCACAAAATTGCTTCAAGAATTGGATTTTAATGCTCATTTAAAGAGTTTTTGGGTGTGCCTCTCTCCTCTGTTTTTTATGGCATGGCAATGTCTTAAGCTAGGTTAGGGCTGGACAAGAACTAGGTCTGTTGTTCTGGAGATGACCATGAGTGAGCCTCATTGACTTACCTGTGGATTTTAATTTTCACTAGAATTGTGATGGATGAGCTCTTACGTCATTGATGTTCTGTTTAAGATTAACTGGCTTCTGTGGATTGTGGGATATGCATATTGTAATGAACTCTCCATAGACATCAGTATTGTAAATTTCTTGTGCAGAGTTGATTAGTAAATAGACTTTAAAAATGAAAACTCCGTTGCATCGTTAACTCCTTTATTATAGCTCCAGCAGGAGGCAAAAACACGTTCACAGCATACTGGCACCAACAATACACACACAGCACACACGCTGACATCAAGGGAACCTAAACTTAAACTTAAAGGTGTCCCAACAAGCCACTCCCCTCCTCAAGCCATCCCCTGACATGTTGCACTTCAAGGCACCTTCATCCTTTTGAAGGTGACATCAAGTTACAACAATTTTGCATACATGTACTTCTTCTTGTAAATTTTATTGGCGGTTGGCAAACAACAAAATAGTGCATTACCACCACCCACTAGTATCCCGTCCGCCCGTGTCATCTCCTCTCTGCATACATGTAACTGTTGAATACTGCTTTTATAACAGTCAGGACTGCAGAGTCAATGCTCATCTTTTACCATAGGTTGATAATCTTTTATCTCACTCTAAAAAAGACAAGGTAAACTCTAAAGTGCTTTTAGTTTTTTATTCAGAAGATTTACGATTATGGCTTTTGAGAACCTTTATCAGATTTTTCAGTTTTGATCACATTTAATATAATCCACCTTGGGCAGATGCCAATTTAACATGACAAGCAATATATGCAGACAAATGTGGGATTCAGTAAATGTGTCATTATTTTCTGATGTGTGTAGACCAGCCTTTTGATGAGGTAAATATTAATGAAAACTTGTGAAATAGTTGCTGCTGTAACCCTCTGCTATAGATTTTTTTTGCTGTAAGTGCATGTTGAATATTTGCTGAAGTGACATTGCTTCATTATAACCTTCAGTTTCGCTCTCATTTATTGGAGTGTTTCTGTGAACAGACTTTATGACAGTGTTAAAGGTGAACGGGTCCTTTTCTGTTTCTTTACAGATATCCTCTAGCTTGAACTAACAACAACTGCAAGAAGAGAAGTGGACAAAAGATAATCCCACTACATAATCCCCACCTGAACGGCAGAACACAACTCCAACAAACAACAAACCAGCCTGCTAACAGAGACACTGAACTTGACCAGCTGGGGTTTGAGATAAATGGCTGACAAGCAGATCAGGTAACATTGCAGATGTCTGGAGCAAAACTGTGGCTTTCTTTTTAATCTAGCAACCTTCCACATTTCATATTTTTCTCTATGGTAATTACCTTCACCCAGTTTGCCTGCCAAATTGATCAATGGGGGGATCGCCGGCCTAATTGGAGTGACCTGTGTGTTTCCTATCGACCTGGCCAAGACTCGCCTGCAAAACCAGCAAAATGGATCTCGCCTTTACACCAGCATGTATGACTTCCTTTTTTTTCCTTTCTTTTTCTTACTTTAACCCACAGAGGCCTTGGTACTTGTGCATCCTCAGAATGAATATGTGGTCTTACTGAGCTTGACTAACATATCATAACTGCTGTGCTTGTGTTTCAGGTCAGATTGCCTTATTAAGACCATTCGGTCAGAGGGGTATTTTGGAATGTACCGAGGTAAGCTGAAGATTTTGAACTCTGTCTTGAGGTACTTGTGAATGTGTAAGCTCACTGAAATACAAGGCTATTATTTTACTAATTATCAAATGCAGATAGCTACAGACACCATGGACAAGCAGTCCTTTCTATTTTGCTTTGATCAAGCCCACTTGGAGTCCACCTGAAAGCAACAGGAATGGTCAATGCTTTGTAGTGTAATTTAGTGACGTAATTACATCACTCAGACTCTAGTGGATTCTTTAATGGAAACCATGAGGCAGGAATCACATGTACGTATTGCTTGAACACTTGCTGGTCAGCCTGCCTGATGTTTGGGAAGGTTGATCAAGGAAAGCTAACTGAACCTCAGTTAGCTTTTAGTATTAGCTAACTTAGCTGCATGAGACTAATTTGTTTATATACAACAGGCTGAATATTCACAGCATTGATCAAATTCTCTTACTCTCGAACTGCACAAGCCAACTACCTTGCTCTCTCAGGATAATTTCATAACACGAGATGACTGGCTAGTGGCAGTGCTGGAGCATTTGAAGAAATGGGTTTTGTGCTGGAGGTTTAAAAGTTCAAATTTGCAGCTCAAGCATAGCAAGCAAATCCACATTCAGGAGCGCATAACATCATTTAAGTTCAAAGTGAATGAATGGCGAAAAGGCTGAAGCCTTAAATCTGTACCTGTGAATCTTGCCTAAAACTGGCATAAATAATATAATATAGCTTCTAAGCCACTGGGCAAGATCTTTGCTTTGAACTTTTTAATGAGGCTACATCAATTAAATATGATATCTGTATCTAATTCTACATTATTTGGAAAAATATCCATTGTGAACTAATTGACTTTCATCTTGTTTCTTCTTCTTTGTGACTCTCTTCTTTGCTGTCGTTTTTATCCTCACAGGAGCTGCAGTGAACTTAACACTAGTCACGCCAGAGAAGGCCATCAAATTGGCTGCAAACGACTTCTTCAGGCATCACCTCTCTAAGGATGGGTGAGAAATTAAAGCGTTGACAGGCAGAATGACACGTGCCCACTCATCTAATTCCCATTGTAATTAACTGGCGCGTTTACTAGCACATAACCTGACATATTAGCTGTCTGTATTGTCACCGAGGCCTCAGCTAATCCTCCACTTTTCTGTCATCTTCTCAGAGGCACCGAGCACTTCACGGTGGTTTGTTAACTGTGTGTTACATGTATGTGTGAAATAAAATTGGCACATTGTGGTATCACATTACAAACACTAGCAGTCATCACTGTGTGCTATTGAAAACAAGCACCTGTTGTTCACCGTCCACACTGTCCGCATAGGTAAACCTGCAGCTTTCTGGGGTATCCCTCTCTGTCACTATGGTGACAAACATGTAGGCTGATGAATGATTGACTTGTCTGGCCCAGCTGCTCACTTTGTGAATTATTAATCTGCCCTTGTACCTGACATGTTGATACAGAAGACAAAGATTAGCATCACAAGCACTGGTTGTGACAACTTCTTTTTGGAGAACTGTGAAAATGAAGTTGTCTGGCTCTCACACTGTCAGTCTCGAGTCTGCTTAAAATCTGACATTTCTTTTTTACCTTTTACTTCTTTAGAAAGCTTACTCTGCTCAAAGAGATGTTGGCTGGTTGCGGTGCAGGTACATGCCAGGTGAGTGAGTGAGGCGCTTTTTTAATTGCCTGTTCTCCATCTGGAACACCCAGGTTTAGTGCTGCCAGTGTCAGATCACATCCAAACCACTGGACCTCATTTGCTTCTGCCTGCAGCTGGAATTAGCCACAGACACATTTACATAAGTGGTGGTAGTCATAAAACATACTTTGGAGTTTATGTCTGCAGATTGTATTATCTGTGATCTGAATGCGACCTGTAAAGTTCTAGTTTAGTGAATCATTTCTGATCACTGAAATGTTGTCCTGCTAGGGAGTGATACACTGGCAGCTAGATGTGAGTGATCAGATAAGAGGCTGTGAGACTGCTTGGCCATGTGTGCTGAGTGAGTGAGTCACAGGGAAATGCCGGTTGTCAATGAGGGCAAAGGCTTCAAGCTGGAGAAATGTGATTAGATTAAGTGTAGCAGACCTTGGATTAAGATTGCAGCTGAGAACATGACCAACACACCTTTAATCCAGTTAACTAGTTACTACTGTGTAGATTACAGAAAAAACAAGAGCTGGCATTTAACCATGGATGAAAGTAGATTTTACACCGTGCATGTTTCCCCCCACGTATTCAGTACTAATCAGTCCTAAAGTAAACTTTCAGCTTAGTTTGTTCACAGTGTGAACATGTGTACAGCTATGTGACACCTTTATCTTGTTTGTATCATAGGTTATTGTCACAACTCCTATGGAGATGTTGAAAATCCAGCTCCAAGATGCTGGACGGCTTGGTAAGAGCAAAGCTAATTTGGTTGCAGTGTCTTTGTCATTTTGTGAAAACAGTGGCCCCGTGTGGTCTTGTCAGAGATTACAATAGTCTTATCCTGGTTTCTTTTTTCTTGTCAATTCAAAATGTCTCCCCATATATACACTATATGGACAAAAGTACTGGGCCATACCTCTTAATCATTGAATCCAGGTGTTTTATCCATTGCCACAGGTGTATAAAATTATGCGCCTAGCCATGCAGTCTGCCTTTACAAACATTTGTGAAAGAATGGATTGTTCTAAAGAACCCATTGAATTAATTTATGGTACTGTAATAACATGTCACCACTGCATTAAGTCAGTTTGGTAAACTGTAAGTGGTATTATTGCAAAGTGGAAGTGTTTAGGAACCAGAGCAACTCAGCCACAAAGTGGCAGACCATGTAAAGTTACAGTGCTGATGTGCATAGTGCATAAAATTGACCAATGTTCTGCTGACTCAATAACTGCAGAGTTCCAAACCTTTGCTGGCATTAACATCAGCATAAAACTGTGTGCTGGAAGCTTCATGGCATGGGTTTCCATGACTGAGCAGCTGCATGCAAGTCTCACATCACCAAGCACAATGCCAGTGTCAGATGGAGTGGTGTGAAGCATGCTGGCACCGGAACAGCAGAAACATGTTCTGTGGAGTGACGAATCATGCTGCTCTATCTAGAAGTCTGATGAACAAGTCTGGGTTTAGCGAATGCCAGGAAAACATCACCTGCCTGACTTGGTTATGGAAACTGAAGTTTAAGAAGAGATAATGTTGTAGGGTTTGTTTTTTTATGGGGTTGGCCTGGTGCCCTTAGTTCCATTGAAGGGAAATCTTAATGCTTCAGCTCACTAAGACATGTTGCACAATTTTGTGCTTCCAACTTTGTGGGAAATTTGAGAAAGACGCTTTTCTGTCCCAGCATGACTGTACCCCGGTACACAAAGCAAGGTACATAAAGGCATGGTTGGATGAGTTGGTCTGGAAAAACTTGACTAGCCTGCACAGAGCCCTGACTGCAATGCCATCCAACACCTTTAAGATGAACTATAATGGAGACTGGGAGCCAGACCCTCACATCCAACATGTCTGACCTCACAAATGATCTTCTGGATGAATGGGCAAAAATTCCCATAGGCACACTCCAAAATCTTTTAGAAAGCCTTCCCAGAAGAATGTAAGCTGTTATAGCTGCAAAGGTGGGACCAGTTCCACATTACTGCCAATGAATTTAGGATGGGATGTCATAAAAGCTCCTGTAGGTGTAATGTAAAGGTTTCCCAATACTTTTGTCCATATAGTTTACTTGTGATTCTAGTTGCTTTTCTTTGACTGTTGCCTGCTATTAATGTTGTGCTTGTGTTTGTAGCTGCTCAAAGGAAGCTGATGCCAGAGACAGTGGCAGCAGGTACTGTCGAGACCAAATCCCCGACAGCCATGCAGCTTACCAGACAGTTACTGAGGGAAAAGGGCATTGCTGGGCTGTATAAAGGCCTTGGTGCCACACTGCTCAGGTAAAATAGTTCTGGAAACTGGGTTTTAATTCGTTTTTAATGAATTTTTCATAACTTACTGTTATTGTCTTATTTAATTTTGTAGGGATGTTCCATTCTCCATCATCTACTTCCCCCTTTTTGCCAACCTGAATAACTTTGGGAAAAGAGGTGTAGAGGGCCCTGCTCCTTTCTATGTATCATTTATATCAGGCTGCATTGCGGGAAGCACAGCAGCTGTGGCTGTAAACCCTGTTGATGGTGAGCAAGTAGGAATGTGAGCACTGGTTCAGCAATATGTGCACTGATAGTTGATGTTATATATATCTTCACCTGAACTCATTGTGTTGCAGTTATAAAGACTAGACTGCAGTCACTGACCCGAGGGAGCACAGAAGACACGTACAGTGGAGTGACTGACTGTATCAGGTGACCTGATTATGTCTTCACTGTGGCAGCCTGTGCAAGGCATTGTGTATAGGTGACTAGTGCTGGATGTGCATTTCAGTCTATGTAATGAGCTTGTTTTTTTGTTCCTCAGGAAAATCTTGCGTAATGAGGGTCCATCAGCTTTCCTGAAGGGAGCCTACTGTCGAGCCTTGGTTATTGCACCTCTGTTTGGCATCGCCCAGGTGGTCTACTTCCTGGGCGTGGGTGAATTTATTCTCAGCTTCTTGCCTAAAAAAGACAACTAAGGAGCGCCTCCTTTCTGCCTTTCCCTGTCATAATGCATTACACTAATTTTGTGAGGTTCATCTCATTGAGAAAGAGGTTTTTGATGGGTCAGAGTGTGACCAGTTAGTAGATATTGTTTCAAATTTGTTCTGTTGAATGTTCAAATAAGTCAGGAGGGAGCCTTTGTTTGCCAAGCTGCCTGTGGTGGCACACAAAATTCCAGTTGGCAGGCTCGGCTAGCTCTCTGGAAATGAAGCCACAAATATCAGTTTGTTTTAAGTTTTAAAAGGAATATCGCTTTATAATTACATTTTATTGCATTTTGAATATGATTGTTGAATTTTTAAAGTTGATGTACTGCCCTTGGTTGCTGCAGTTCTGCATGCCCTGTAATACCAAATTTTAGTCTTTTAATGACAGACCCAATCTTAGCAATTGGTTTTGAATAAGAAATTTTAACTTGATTAAACTAAAAATGAAATACACATTCCTTACTTAGAAAGATGCAAGAATATTAGCTCTATATAATAATTGTGAAAATACAGTTTTCCCTCAACTTAATGTCTTAACAGGTAGCATAGAATGAGTTATAGTCACACATGCCTCTGTTTCAGATAAAGACCTAGGCAACGTGTTGATGTGATACCAGCACAATCCCTATGATCTTTCCTGAGAAGCCACATCCCTTCCTGTAAGTGGTTGTAATGAACCCAGCCATTCAGCTCCGAGCAGACTTTGATTGCCTTGGCTTTTTAAGTAGATCAGGTTCCATCTGATATTTTGCGCTACCACAATGGTTCGACTGTTTTACCTCCCTGAAAGCTATCGCTGTTCTGTGGATACGCAGAACACTGAACAGTTACACTGAAGCAACACTGTGCAACATTTCGGAATTAGCACACTACTACAAATTACATGTGTAACCTTTGTTCAGACTTTGCTGAAATCACAAAACAGCTGCTGCTACATGCCTTATATGGGTCAAGCATGTTGCACTTCTGTCTACACCTCAATCAGTTATGTCACAGCAGGGGTTTAGTCTTTGTTGGATGATGGGAAACACCTGCTGTGACATCACTGATTGGTTTGTGACCTAAAGTGCAGTATGCAGCAGCAGCTTTCTGCCACGTGCAATTCATTGTGGATTCAGATGGAAGCGATAGTTGTGAACACTAAATGGGCTGCGAGTAATTCTAATGGAAATCCAGATTATTGGTAATTATTTATGGCAACAAATGGTCAGACATCACCTCCTGAGATTTGTGAATACAGTCATCCATTGTGGAGCCAGCAGGTCCAGAGCACTTCATCCCCCATTAGACACAGACAATTATTTTTGTTTACAGATGACTTCACATCCAATTTTAATTCTTTGTTCCAACTTGAATTCAGTGGCAGGACCCAAAGAGCTAAAAAAACCTTTCTATATCAGAAAATCAAACCAATGTGTTCTCAGTATGTTCTATGATTTTTACCAAACATCTGTTTGTTTGCTTTAGAGGGTTTTGTTTGCTTTAAGCTGCTACAGAAAGCAGCCCTGTTCTATCTTATTTATGCATCACAACACTGAAGCCCTGCCATTGGTTTATCTCACCAGAGATCAAGGTGACTTTGATGTGTTTTATCCAATCACATTCCTTCTTTGCTCCCACTGCTCAAGCAGCTCATGAAGTGTGCTGTTGCACTGTAGATACATGATCCAATTTTTCAGTGTATTCTATTTGTGGGAGTGAGCTTTATTTACCAATATTTCTTTCTATGGGCAGTATCGCATTATATTATCGCATTATATATATCTGTGTGTTGTTTTTTTCTTTGTCAAAGTGTCCACCTTAACTATATTGTACATATGCAGATGATATGAAGTTTATGTTTTATGATTTATTTTTTGTTATGTAAATGATGGCTTATTTGCACACCTACCTCTCCAGCTCCCCTGTCAATTCATATTGTAGTGATTTTATGTTATGATGATGTGAACATATCAAATGAAGGAATATTAATGTTGGACACATCGTTTGAACTTAAATGTAACATATTAATGAGTTTTTTCAATGTCCGCAGTGGGGAACACTAGTATAGATGTTTTGTTTTGTTTTGGAGGTGCCATTCTTTAAATTTGTGGGTCAGTCCATTTCATCAGCTAGGACCAAATGAAGCATCATATAATGTATTCCACTGAAAGTGAATGGCAACGCTTTAAGCGTTCTGAAAATGATTTGTAAGGCCAACAGAGACCCGCTGACATCAGGCGGTAGAGAAAATCTCTTTTTGAATGGTGCTTCTTTCTTGAGGTAGCTGCAATATGACAGTGGCTGCACTAACAACCAAGGCTACACTGAATCACATATGAGTTAATCTTGACGTTATCAATGTCTTAACTGAAAGCCATAGGTCAGTGAGGGACATCAACTGGCACCTCCAGTCATGATGGCAGATAACAAGATGAGCCACAGGAAAATGGCAAAAAAAGTCTCATCTACTCATGTGAGCTCGGCTTTATAAATTGCCACTGTAGTTTTTGGACATTCCAAGTTCATCTCGTATATGCTGTTATTGTGATCACAATGCCTATGTTTGTGTTGTTGAGGTTATCATTATTGTTTTTAACCCAACCCCACATCCTGCCCTCATTATTTTCATCAGTTTTTGCTTGAATTTTGAGAACATGTAAGTCATTTTGTTTTACTCAGCTGTGAATTTAAACTGACCTTGTGCATTAGGTTTTGTATGTATGTGCGTGCGTGTCTGATGGTGTAGTGTTGTAGTTGATGTGTAGCTGTTAGCGTGACACTGCAGTATTTTTCTCTTTGATTGTCGGTCCCATGCTCTTTCCCCTCTTTCTTCTATTTGTCACACTCCTCTGCCATCCAGTCTAGCCAGCATCCATCGCCAGGGTGCAGGTTAACACAGAGGAACTTTTAAAACACCAAATGTATGACTTAGAGTGAATACAATCAATGAAAGCACAAAGGATAATTAGGCACAAGAGACCCACTTTGTAGACTCAAATCTTGGCAATCCGTGTGCTGCTTTTGCAGTCATGACTTAACGTCTGATTTATCTCTCTGGAGATGTTGAATGAAAATAATGTGAGTTTATCTATGTCTGTAAAACTGGATCCATAGGGCTGAGACGACAGGTCATTATAAGAGACCCACATGATGGTGTCCACTTTGTTACCCATCAGCAGTTATCCACAAAATGTATATCGCGTACATATTCTAAATTAATCTGATATAAGAATGTAACTTAGATATTATGAGATGTATTATTATAGTTAAGAGTTTATTACATTTTAATCAAAATATTTGTGCTTTACACATTCACTGAAAAATTCATGAACCAGCTCACTGATATGCAATAAATAAAGCCACAC
The DNA here is from genome assembly GCA_015106775.1 of Etroplus canarensis. Classification (NCBI taxonomy): domain Eukaryota; kingdom Metazoa; phylum Chordata; class Actinopteri; order Cichliformes; family Cichlidae; genus Etroplus; species Etroplus canarensis. The sequence goes on from VUQH01001479.1 coordinate 16,076, forward strand.
AGATACACAATAGAAAAAGTAAACATTGAACACAAAATGTCAATCACAGTAACACAATGAATGAATAATGCAACTGGGGACGTTGGAGGCCTTTTGGGGTCTGAGCTCACTTGATGGCCTCTGTTCTCTTCCTCCAAGAGGAATTGTGCATTATAGCACTTTAAAATAAGGATCCTCACCCCACTATCCATCTACCAAGTCTCTCTACGACATAGAGGGTGTTTATAAATATGTGTGGTGAATGACAAGGTTGTCCTAGACATTGTTTACAATGCAATGAAAACAAAATACAAATAAAATATTGTGTTCCCTGTCACAATTTGCTGTTAAATAAACTGACTGTCCTGGAATCGCCTGTTGTGGTCATCTTTGCCGAGGGTTACACTTTTTTTACACTCATAAATGTATCTGCTTTCAAGGTCCAGCGGTTGTCAGACAGAATACAGAAGACCTGACACTGCATTTTTGTGTATAATATTGCTGTGAAAACTGAACAGTAGGGCTATGTTTTGAAGACTACAAGGGTGACATTGTGGCTCCTCAGGCCACTGGAGCAGCTGTGACTGTTGTTATAATTTTTACCAGGTTTAAGCCACCAGGTGTCAGTGTGGGGTCGCAGTAGAGTTGTAGTCCTCCTTTTAGTGGGAGTGGGAAGAGTGTGAGCAGTTATACTACAGGTGTATGCAAAGCTTGGGTGGTGTGACAGAAAATCACGCGCTCTCATCTCACCGTTTTAGCTCTCTTATTCTCAATTTTGCTAGTTTTGATCTTTTGCAGTTGTGATAGAACTTATACACTGATGCACCTGTGATCTTTGTGGTTTCACTTGGCAAATGAGGTTTTTCTATATGTTGAGAACTTGCACGAATGCAAGAATAAGGACATTTTCCTGTGGATTTCATCTAATGTTTGGGATTTAGTATTCCTGCTTGTCTCAGCAGAACTTATTCATTATTAATCCCCTGCTGTTTGCCATGAATTCAACATTATTGTTTATGACATTAGTTTGCAGGGTGCTACTTTGCTGCACCCTGCAGCATTATTACATCACACCACCTTCATATAGCTCTGCGTGCACGACATACACGCCCCGTTCTTTTTCTATATGTCTCTGTCTTTGTATCTGATCTTATTTCAGCCAGAGTCAGATTGAATCCTGTGCCTTTTTGACAGACTCCTTTCCTATCCACTCCAGTGTTTACACACACACAGGAGATTAGCTGAAGGCTCAGTTTACCACAATGACAACACTTTGAAATACAGAAATGAGCACCAGCTACTGTCTTGTGCTCACTTGAATCCTTTTCATGTGTCATGACTTAAGCTTCCACCGTGAACTATTATTAGCCTTTCTTGCTTTCTAGCAAGAGGATGGGAGAAGGTGCAGGAAGAGGTGGTCCAAGTTGAGCTTAATGGGAAAGGATGATGAAGGAAAGGGGAAATCAGAGGTGGAGACAGTAAGGGACCATCTACGGAAGGAGCAGAGAGCCGGGGGAAGGGAGGGGATGATGGTGATGGGTATATAGGTCACTAAATCAATGGGAATCAGGTTTTTGAAGGGGAGAGAAGGGAGTGGGGGTGGGGGGTATTTATAGATACCAGTGGAGACAGATGCATCAGTGACAGGCACAATGCTGCTGGGAGCAGGGGG
>VUQH01001480.1:0-18745 GCA_015106775.1 Etroplus canarensis
CCGTGACATGACAAAAAACATGCAAAAAAAATGCACAGTTTTCCTCATAACTGCAAGAAACACTCGGCGTAACAGTTCAAACAAGTCGACACGAAATGAAAAACGACTTCAAAAAAAAAATGGTCGCAAGTGCGGGAAAAGTCACTCAAACGTGTATTTTTTAAAAACCAGAATCAACCTAACTTCAGCCAAGTTGTTCTTATTTTTTTCTAATGTGGCAGCTCTTCTTCAGAGAAGCGACGCCTGTCAGAAAAGAGAGAGAGAAAAAGTAGGTCTTTATTCCAGAAAGAAGGGACAAGTTCTCGGTGCGTAACGACGGATTTCGATGAGCCGCGGACATGTTGTCCGAGCGTAAAAGTGGATTTTTTTTTTTATTTGTAGGTAGATGCGATTAGCCTGACTAATTCTTTTGTTGGACACACATTGGGCTGTTTGCGTGGTGCGTTGTTTCCGTGATAAGCGCCGCCACTTTCCTCCGGGATACGCGCACAAACGCGCCCGCGGGCTTATAAACGTTATACTTCTCGCCACCGTTTACTACAGTGTTTACTACAAGCCGTTTATAGTTACCTCAAAGCTCAGAAAGTAGCATAGCAAGTGTGGCATACAGCGTTGCAGCCGTGCGTGTGGAGAACGCGTGATGCCAAATTGTATCCAGTAAAGATAAGTTACCGTTTTTTTTAAAAAAACAGAAACAATGTGCGTTATTTTTGGACGCGATCTGGCTTTTTTGGGGGGGCGATTGGTGTCGGTGGGAGATTGGCAGACGGATTCGAGATGAAATCCATGATGGCACTTTTTTTTTTCCTCCCGTCCTCTCCCTGCTCGCTCACTCGTCTTTTCCCCTCCCTTAATCTTTTGTATAGAAAATTTAAGAACAAAATGGAGCAGGGGAGAGAGCGATAGATAGGCTGACATGACACACACACGCCACCCTCCGACTTCTCCAAACTACCCTGCATCCTCTGTTTATGCTTTTTAATCGCGTTTTTTTCTTTTTTGGATTGTGCGCGGACACCATCTGCGGGCAGGGTTAATCTCATTTTAGTGGGGGTGTTTATTAGTGCATTGTTTGTTGATGGTTATTTATTTCATTAATGTGCCTCTAATTGAGATGGCCGCGAGAGAGAAGAGGGGAAAGAGCGAACTGAAAATGGTTGCACGTTATTGACGCACATCACAGGGGCGAGGAGGAAATTCCTCTTGAGATAAGGCGCAGACGTGTCATCTGGGTTGACCAAAGACACTCCCGTCGCCTTTTCTATATCCAATGGAATATGTTTAGGGATCCTGAAATGCCCTATTTTTCACATCTACCCAAAATGTCACACTCTTGAGAGCCTGTGCATAGTGGAAGTAGGTTGACATTGCTGCCTGTCCTATAATCAGGGATGTTTTGGAGGGTCCTTAAACTGTGTTTGGCATTCCTAAGATTTATACACATTAACTTTTGCAATCCTTCTGCAAAAACACGAAAGCTGATATGATTAGAAAAGAAATGACTTTTCTCCAGATTTGTGTTTTTCTTTAGATTATTCTCCACAAGAGGGACTTTTGCTGAAAAATAATGTACTTTTCTTTATCTGAGCTTGATCAAAAACTAATAACACGAGCATTTTCATTATGTTTTTGCCTTCCACTTTGTTGGAAAAGTCTCTCTGCCCCTCTACAGGTTGTTTGCTTTTAGATATAAGATGATGATTTCATGTGAGACCCTTGCATACACTTATCAGCAGCCAGCTGTACTAATGAATATAAAACACTGGTCCAATATTAAAAAGGCTCTAATGGTTTTGCTTCATTCAAACCTCTGTCTGCTTGTTGTGTTCAAGTAGTATCCACCTCCTCCTCCTCCTCCTCTGCCACCCTCAATGCCGCCTACTTCCCATCTTTGTACATACTGTACTATACTTGAAGGGGCACATCCACCCCATCCAGGTGGCTCTTGGGAACTAGATTGTATGTGAGGGAGAAAGAGACAGAGGGAGAGAGAGTAAAAGGGAAAGGAGTGTAGCACCAATCAAGGCTTCTGATTGATATAATTGGGTCATTAGTGCGCTGCGGGAGAGGCACCTGCTTGCCCTCAGTTAGGGAGAATCTACTGCATTGTGACATTTTGAGACTGTTGAGAGTTCTGCAGGCTGCTCGGGATTAGAGTGTATTTAGAGCATTGGGGTCTTACTTAAATAGTATGCCACTTTTGCCACTTGTATTCAGTTTGCCGACCAGTTTTAAATCACTTATAGCGGTGGAATTGGATACGTAGACTGTTCAGCTTCCTCAGTAAAGTAAAGTAAGCAGGTAAAAGCAACAGTAGGAAGGCCTGTTGCTCACATTTATAGCAGTAAAATCAAACAAAAGCTAGTCCTGCTGTTGTCAGAACAGAAATATATGGTAAGCAAGAGATTTTTGTAACTTTACGTAACCAGTGGTTATATATCTTCCCATTATAGCCAGGTGTGTGATATTCAGACAGCAAGCAGGATTTGAACTTTTCCCTCAAGTTTGTTCTTAGTTATTACAGTTATTTTTGTTGTGTTTCATTTGACGTACCAAGTGCAACACAACAAATGCCTTCCAGGAAAAAACTATCTAAAAGTATGCACCATTATCCTCTTCTCACTGAGCTGACCTTTAGCCTTCCAAGATAGTCTAACAGCATTAAGTTCAGTTCACTTTTCTTTTTATACAGTGCCAATTCACAGTAACAGTCAACTCAAGGCACTTTATATTGTAAGGTAAAGATCCCACAATAGAGAAAGAACCCTAGCAATCCCATTGAGCAAGTACTTGGTGACAGTGGGGAAGAAGAGCTCTCTCGATAACATCATAAAGTACCCCTTTGGGTGTGCCCTCACCTTTCAGCTCAAATCCTCTGATGAAAAAAGTTACTTTCCAACCTATATGTAGATTCAAGGTGCCCTTGAGTGCAATCGCTTACCCTGAATTACACCAAGATGCACTGATTTAAGTACTGACATCACCCATTTATATGTATCTTATATGTAGTAACTTAGTGAGCTTGAAGCAAGGTGTTACTGAGAATGAGATCACATGCTCTGCAAATTTCCCAAGGGTGAATAAAGAATCAAGTCATTTCTATGTTACAGTTACTATTTTTTCCCATAGTAAGGCTCTTCTAGGTGTCTTCATATACACAAATTCCCCAAGGAGGTCACAGTGAAGGGTCAGCATCCCTGGGGTGTGTGGGTAGTGACTATGTTGCTTAAGGACGCTAATAGAAGAAACACTTTTGAACCCTTCCTAAAGAAAATGTTTGGATTTTACTTTGAGAAGCTTCATTCATTTAAATAGCAGTTTTCAGTACAGATTTAAGAGCAGGAAGAAAAATCATCAGGTAGGTATTTGTTCCACCTGTGGGATTCATTCAACCCTAACAAGTGATCCTCAGTGTGCACAGATAAGCCTTTTAGGAAGAACACATACAACCATATGCATGCTCCAACCAATTCTTCTTTTAAGGTATCAATCTTGTAATCCCAAAATCAGACGAGTCAGTCAGCACTTCCACTCATTGGTTTAGACACAGCACGGCCTGCATGACTTGGAGTGAGACTCGTGTTTTCTCTGCTGAGATGCTGTGATGTTTCCAATGTTCAGATTTGCTTGCTCAGATCTGGCACTGCCGCGACGCTCCCAGTTCGGTGCTCTGCAACTGTGAGTGAGTGTCAGCTTGTGTTCTCTTGCTAGAGGAGGAATTCATTCAGAAAGAGAAGAAGCAAAAGCTTGAGAGGGGATGGTGCATTATAGTAGGAGAATAAAGTGGTAAGGTTAGACAGGAGAAGCAAAGGAAAGCAAAAGGGGCAGCAGAAATGTCACCTAAAATAGGCTGGCTCACTTTTTCATAAAAATTTCCTTAGGTGGGGTAACCAGATTTTGTGAAGATGAAGAACAGTCAGTGTTGGAATGTATCGATTTATTACAACTTTCTCATCATCTTCCTACTAAAGTATCTCTCAAAAAGGTCAGTAACATGTCAGATCTGAGCCATTTATCGCTGTTTTACTTCCTTTCACAGATCAAAATGATACATAAAAGACAGCATTTTTTTCATAGAAGCAATCTGCAAGACCCATCTTTGACAGTTAGTGGTGGAGACGCAGTGGGAGACTTTCACCCTTATCACTGTTGGAGCTGAAGATGAGGGAAGAGGGAAAGTGTGAGCCAGGCAAAGTTGAAGTGAAGCAGGGGGGGTTCAGGGAAAGGTGAAGTAAAGGAAATGAATACCGTCTGTGGGGAAGTTCGCCACGTGACCATGCGATAAAAACCACAGGGCCAAATTATACTGTACCGCACAGGGAGCGGACTCCCCGCTCTTCCTCTCTCATCTTCTGTTCTGCACACACTTTTTTTCTTGTGGTCAGTCTCTCATACACCCACTTATTCTCAAAGGACACCTCACCTCGCACAGACTTCATCACATGAGAGTGCATGTAGTACAGTGAGAAGAAAGATGTACTTGTAGGGATTCACAGAAATACACGCAAAGACCCCAGGCACAGTCCTCACTTTATGCACTAAGGTCTATGCCTGAGAACTCGAAGATGTCTATTTTTAGGTGTATAGATGACTTAATTTTAAAACAACACAAAGGCTGTTGTTCCAGTTGGTCATTGGCTCCCAGTCTGAGAGTGAGATCCTCAAGGGATCACGAGAGGTCGAGAAGAACAAAACATATACTCAGATTATTCTAAAACTTTCGACATTTACCTCTACAGACCGCTAAGAAATGAATGAAATAGAGCAACTTGAGAATGGAACAGTGCAACACTAATAACTGACAGAAATAATTACGCAAACTGTGACAAAGAATTGAAAACGATGCGTTTAGCTGCTAAAGGCTAGAAATCAGTGACATATACAGTACCTGAGCCTATGACACATTTACACTCTTGAATGTAAAGCTGAACACATTTTGCACTTCTATCCCATACACATCATTATAAACACTAAGCAAAAGGTGTTCACACCCTGATATATATTTACAATTACAACATGTACCTCTCTGGCATGCACAAACCTGCACTAACTGGCTTCACTATAAAACTCTAACACTTCAGTGGATATTTACACAGTCACATCAACACCCCACCACCCCATCCCCCCAAAAAAATTAATAAACTTGTCTGAACATATTGTGCTCCTATTCCCTTAGCCAGTATTTATCAGGGATGTAATGTATGACTCAGGCCTATCTTTACACGCATTGTGTGATAGAAGTGAAGGAGTAGTTATCAGTATTTGAACAGTGCAGTTTTTTATGGTGTGGGGCTTAAAAAAAGTGTGCTGACCCCTATGATGAAAACTCATTTCCAGTGAATGTATTTCAGTACCCACAAAGTTACATTTCAATTACTGTAATGTCAACATCATGGCAATACTTAACACAGCGACAGTGTGCTTTAAAGCTGTCATTATCTTGCGAATTACAGTGCCATTACACTCCTACTCATACGCTGCAAATTTCAGGATCAGAGAAAAAGCAGGGCAAAAACAGTGAAAGTGCAGGAAAATCCTATTTGAATTGAAGGGAAATCCTTTCTATACTGTGTATCAGCAATTAACTGTATATAGAGGATGAAATTGCCTCCGGGCCTGAGTAGTGGAGCTAATGCTTAAGGACTTTAAATGTGCATTCTTTATAATGTCCCATAGGTGGCGACTCCTCTGGATCATAAAAGAAGTCAGGTTCTATTTTTCTATCTGTAAATGACCCTACATCACACTTCATTTATAACCTCAGTAAATTCATTCCTGAAAGGCGTGGGGTCTCTATAACTAGTTTTCCGATGTATTCCGTACAACATGATGTTAATTTTGCAAATTATAATCATGCTTAGAATCAAAAACAACAATAAAGTAGGGTGTGCTTAAATGCATGGCTACAATGTGATTGACAAGTTGCCAACATATGGGTTTAGAGTCTCCTTTTTGTTTCTTTGTCAGATTCTGACTTTGTTCGGTTTCAACACACAAAATTGATGATGGCACAAATACCTGTCAAAACAGGACTCACAGACCTCTGGATAGCGTCATGGTTACTCATTATTCCATCATTTATATACAGTTTTTGCTTATATCTAAGATGAACCAGAGCATCTTTTATATAGTCTGTGGTATCAATGTGAATCTCCTGCAAAGCCCAGCTGTGTGATTTACAGGTAGCACATCACCCTAATATTAAATATGCATTTCTATGATGTACATTTAAAATTAAATTACTTTTGAAAACTATCACACAAATCACGTTCTTGTACATTACTGTCATCCTTTTGTCGAGTACCTACACCAATCAGTTTTTTAGCTCAGTCTGCATATTGGGAATGGACTGCATTTGTTGATAATATGAGCTTGTCATGTCAACTTGAGTGCATTTCTTAGTTTATTTAAAGATGGGTTTTATGTGTTTCTCCTCCACCTGATTCCAACATGATTTCTGCCCCTTAGCCATCCTAACCCTGTTCCATGCATCCTCTGCTGCACCTTATCTCCCTCTCGCAATCTATCCAAATTTTCTTTATTGGCATGTCAGGACTGGTGGTTGGCGACAGCCACCGTCACGGTGGAACAATGCATTGTGATGGTGATATTCATATGATAATGCCATCAGACTTAATACTGCTGCAGATACATTTAGATAGCCAGTCTTTATTTTCCCTTTCTGTGCCTCTCTCTGTGTCCGCATGTATATTTCTCTGTGTTGACTTTTCAAATGATTTTTAAATGTTGTTCTCTCTTCATGTTATGCCCCAGTCTGCCACTAAACTACTCAGATTTCTCTGCAATTCTCTGTTCTAGCATGTCACTCTCTTTTTGTTTAGTTTTTTCCTTTTTACCCTCAACACCACGTTGGCAATCAAATTAAATCATTTTCATTCACAGGGCTTCTGAGACTGTTTCTTTTAATGCTGCCCAGTTTGTAACTGCACTGTATATTTTTTCTGTGTCTCCCTCTTTCTTTCTCTCTGTCTGCCTCCTTTCTCATTTTTGCTCTTCGCCATGTTGGCAGGGCCCAATCTACCAGCTGATATCAGCATTCCTTGGCACTCTGCCAACTGGCAACACTGCAGGAGAGAAAAAAAGAGAGAGAGGGAGAGAATGAAAGAAAATTAGTGAATAATAGACAGAGGGAGGGAGGGAGCGAGAGAATGAGAGGGGGATGGGAGAAGTATGAATCAGGGAGAGAAAGAAAGACAGAAGGGAAAGGAATACAGGGAGAGAAAGAACAATAATGGTGGATTAAGAAAGGACTCTGTGTGTGTATGTAAGTGTGTGTGTTTATGTGATTGATATGGTGTGATATCCCTGTGAGTCATAGCTGAGCTAAAATGTCAACTGGCTACATGAGAATCTCTTTGTCATCAAGGCTCAGACACACATACACACAAATTCATATAAACACATATGTGACCATACCGCCATATGAACAAAAATACGGGTGACACACCTGCGAGCACAGATGTTCCATTGTTTTGCCACAGTGATTTATGACCTTTTGTTTTGTTGTGGGCGCCTGCGCTGCGTCTCAATTCCACAGAAATGATGGACAAAAACAGCCTATGTGCATAAATTCAGTGGAACTGATGCGAACTGCTGTGCACTCAAAATATTTGGGCGTGTGAGTGTGCCCTGCCAAAATGCTTGTGTGTTCAATGCGCAGTATCACACTTCACATTTCAGCTGACTCTGTTATCTGGGGTGACAGTCGCAGTACAGTCGACACAACAACAGTAGAATAAGCTTACATTTATAAATTACTTAAACAATTAGGCATGACTAAGCAATGTATGGGTGAATGCCACCACACCCTAACAGCAGATTTATTGTTCTGGATAGGTGCATGCATACTATATGTGAGTGTCTGTGTATGTGTGTGTGTGTGTGTTTGTGAGTATATGTGTTCAGTCCTGATTTAAGCAAAAAAGCTGCTACTGTATGAGTGTACAGGAAGGGTGTGTGGGGAAGTCAAAACATTGCGCGCCCATCCTGTTTGGGACAGTCTGTGTCCTGTGGTGGTGCCCTTAACTCCTAAACACATGCACAGATACACATTAATGCACATTCCCACTCCGGCTAATCATCCCATATGTGCTAACAGTATGCTGGGGTGTATAGTGAGCACATGCAGGAGCCGGAACAGGTGCACACCTGTTACACATTTAATGCATACACCTACACAGACTGAGGAGTAAATCAAGATCAAATAAAGATCTCCTTTGCACTAAACATGTACATACATTAAAATAAAAAGTGTGCTATAATGAGTGTGCATTTGATGCTTTGCTATTAGCATTTAAGATGGAATACATTCAAAGGGTCTTAGTGCAAATTGCTTTTAATCCTATTCAACAAAACTCTGCTACCTGCAGTTCATCGCTCAATATTTCAGAAGCATTACACTGATACTATTATTCCTAATTTACCTTAAGTCTTTAGTTAGATAATTGCTTTAATGTGTTTTTTAAAACTGGGAACAACTTCAAGTGCAGTAATTGTTTGAGTTTGACTGCAAATAAGTTATTTTGGTAATAATGGACATGAGCTTTATTTGTTTGTTTTTGTCCCCAGAAAATTAAAGGAGGAGGCTGCCACAGAATTGTGTCCCCCCTCAGCAGAGCCACTAAAGAATGGCATAACATCACACACAATGCTGGTAATATTTTACTCTTTTGCGCATGCATTAATACATACAGACTCACACCCTTGCAGTTTGTGTGGTTTGACAGAACTGGCCAAGGTCATGCTACAGAAGATAATTATGCACAACATGCAAATTTAACCTTTTCTTAAGGTTTTTAACTTTTAACTCCAGTCTTATTCATTATCTGTCTTTCTCCTTCTCTCTGTGTTTCTTACTGATAGAGGATGGATTCTCCACCAGAGTGTGTGTTGTCTCTTTCTTGTGAGCAGACCGAGTCACCTCCAACACTGCCATCTCTGGACCACAGCCCCCAGGCCTCCTCTCCTCACACCCAGCTCTCTCTACCTGATAGCCCTGTTGTCCTGCCAATTCACAGCCCCGAACCTTCCCCTCAAAGCCCAGACACAGCGCCTTATTTCCCCCTCTCTCCGTTCCCCCTCCACGAGGGTAATAATAATAATCACCATGATACTGATGAAGAAGATGACGAAGAAGGGCTGGATGGAGTTCCTCCATCCCCAACCCCGGCAGTGGCTTTGTTCCCAGGAGGAGGGGGGCAAGAAGCTGGATGCAGCCCTTGTCTGGACTCCTCTCCACCAGACACACCATCAGCACCATTATTTGGGTGTGGTGCCCTGGAACTGGCCCTTTCTTCAGGACAGAGTGGAAACTGCAGTGATGAACTGGACCTCCAGCTGTTCCAGAAGGATACTGTTACCAGGGCTGTACCTGGAAATGGAGGGGCATCGTCAGGGCCTGCACTCAGGTTCCCTTGTCATGTATGTGGGAAGAGATTCCGATTCCAAAGTATTTTGTCTCTTCATGCACGAGCTCACAGTCTGGACAGGGACCGACGAGCTTCAGCCCTATATAGAACTGGACCCCCTTTAGCTCCTCTAAAGCAGCACCTCAAAATCCAGCAGAACCACAAAGACCTACTACCGAATCATAGAAGTCACCCAAACCAGCGTTTACTGCCGGGGACTCTCATCCAGCATCTCACAGAAGATGAGGAAGTCAATGGTGAGGTCAAAGGCCTCGATAATGGACTACAGACAGACCAGAACCCAAACTTTTTATTGGATGACAGCACACCTTTGACCCCTCCACTGACAGAAGATCCTACGTCTGTGACCTCTCCCTTTTCTTCGACCATTGGGGAGGGTGTGTCTGTTTCTATCACGCCTACATTTCGGTGCCATGCCTGCAAAGGAAAATTCCGTACAGCTTCAGAACTGGCACGGCATGTCCGCATTCTCCATAACCCATATAAATGTACCCTTTGTCCTTTCTCGGCCAGCCAAGAAGAAAGCCTGGCATCTCATTTGCAGGAGTGCCACCCTTCCCCTGAGGTACCTGCTCTTCCGCCAGCCTTCAATTCAAGGCCCATCATTGCAACCCCTGACACTCCAGTACCCACTCCGACCCATACCCCAGCCCCAACCCCAAGTAACCCACAGATGACATCAGCTGCTGCAGTGGGTGTATCCTCCTCACTGCCAGCATTTCGCTGTGATACTTGTGGACAGCGATTTACTCAGTCTTGGTTCCTGAAAGGACACATGCGAAAGCACAAGGACTCCTTGGACCATAAGTGCCAGGTATGTGGCCGTGGTTTCAAGGAGCCTTGGTTCCTGAAAAACCACATGAAAGTTCATCTCAACAAGCTTGGACTGAAGGCTGGGCTGGGGAGCCCTGGGGGACCAGGAGGTGCAGAGCAGCAGTCTAAAAGCTCTCTCAATGCCCTCTACTCAAGTCTCCTTCTGACTCAGCGTGGAGGTGGGGGCAGAGGAGGACAAGGAAGATCAGATAGAGAAAGTGGAGGCAGAATTGGCATGGGCTTGAGCAAGTCAGCCATCCTGGGCTACCTGGGTTTGCCTAATGATGGCAGTGGGGCAAGCTGCATGGAGAGACTTCAAGCAGTTGCTCAAGTAGCAGAGATGGGCAATGGTGGTGGAATTAGTACTCCAGGAGGAGCAGACTCAGGAAGAGGAGGGGGAACAACTAGAGGAGGGGGTCCAGGGGATCCTACAGCAACAGTTTCAGAAGGAGGAGACCAGGCAACTTGGTGGCAGCTTGTGGCTCGTAGCCTGGCAGTAGCTCAACAGCAGAGGCCTCATCAACAAGGCCAACAGCAAGGACAACGAGGCCCAGGCCGGAGTTCAGTGATCACAGAGGCTGATCAAGTCAGAGCCTACCTTGGAGGCCTGGATCCCAGAGAAGAGAGTGGAGGACCAGGAGGGCCATGGGAATGCCCAGACTGTGGAAAGCTGTTCCGCAGCCTGCAGCAGGTGGTAGTTCATGCTCGAGTTCACACTCAGAGGCCCCAGAAAGGAGGTGGCAGCGAAGAGGAGGGGAGTAGTAGCCGTAGAGGAGTGGGTCTGGGAAGAGGAAGCAGTAGTGAAGGGAGGCAAGAATCTCAGCTACACAGTAGTGGATCCCAACAAATAGGAGAAATGAGACAGGAATCAAAATTACTCAGTGGTGGATCACAACAAACAGGAGCGGCTACAGGGTTTCACTCTGTCATCTCAAACTTCAAAGGTATGGTATGATATGCTTGTTTGCTCACATAGAATGTAGTTGTAAGCACAAAAATATAATATTTCCATAGTGCTTTTCTGTTTTCATTAGGATCTCAATTGGGATCTTCCCTTCCAGCTGTTATCTTTACATTTCCTCATTTTATTTTTGCACTTGCAGGAGAAAATGGCTTAACAACAGTCTCCTCCATACCTTCAGTTCCCACCAGGGAGCGAGTGCGTGGTAGAGGGATAAAAGATTGCCCCTACTGTGGCAAAGCCTTTCGATCTTCACACCATCTCAAAGTGCACCTGAGAGTCCACACAGGTGAGATACTGCTGTGAGTTTAACAAACCACATTTACTTTTTTAACCTTTATAAATCCCTGGAAAGGTTGCATTGAGCATCCTCGCTTTTGTAGAACTAACTTTTTTCTTTTTTCATACATTTACCCCAGAGACCTGGCCAGCACTAATCATAGCTTTCTACTGCAGGCAACTGAGCTGCTCCACCAGAGCAGCTCGTGCTTAAGTGCCTTGCACAAGCGAATATTAACAGTAGTTTCTAGGGGAAAAAATCAAGCCACTCTAGGGATCAAAACTGGGGTATAGCTCACTTCTTTCACTGGCCTCTAACCTCACTGCCAGTGAAAGGCACAAAAGAAAGCCTTTTAATTTCCTCTGTCTCTACTTTGATTTGTTTAACTCAAAACTGCACAAAATAAAAATGATTTGCCATTTTTTATAATATATATTGATTATTCTGTACTCTTTATACAGTGATTTAATTAATAATATTTATTATATATATAAATTAAATAAACAAAATAATGAACAAATTGTATAACTCAATGTAATAGTTATTTTTAAACTTTACCTTAAATAGTTTAGAAAGAAAACTCATTTTAATAGACTCCAACAGGTTTTAAGACAAAAAAAAACAAAACACAAAAGCCACTAGAAAAAACTGAGCCAGAATTTTGAATTCCTAATGACAAATGAGTAGGACTTTAATGAAAGTTGGGATCTCTTACAGCGCTCACTCATACTATTAATTAGTGATCCATATTCATAAGACTTTATCAGCATGAGTCATTGTCATTTTTTATTATTTGCCTTCGGCTGATGTATTTGATCAAAATTAAAACCCATCTCTCATTTCTGAGATGCCACCTATAACTAGTAATTGGAGAACGTCCCATGAAGACAGCGGCCAAAATGCACTCACTGAAGTCTTTTTAGAATTGCCATCATCATTACTCATCTATAACTGAAAGGACTAATCTCAATGCTTTTATGTTTTTCCTAATCATGCACAGCTCATTTTGTCACACACTACTGCTTCTGTTCCATCATGTGATTACCACATGGTCAGTAATTTAAGTAAAGGCATCAAATTACAATAATGCCCTCTTGAGAATATGCTTTCCTTTTGACAGTTTTATCCTGTTTTATCCTTTTGTGTTTGTTTCACCAGCAAAATCAAATTTTTCATGTGTGCATATGCATCTACACTCTGCAACAAAGCTATGTTCTTCTTACATGATCAGTTTTTTGTCTTTGTGGATAAGATCTTTTACACGTTTCATTTGCTATATGTTTCATTCTGTTGATATGGAACACCATTCTCTTTATCTTTTCCAGCTGTGTACTTTTTAATCAGTAATGGAATACTGCCATCTCTCTTTAAAACATGTAACTACATCTCCTACTCAATGCTTCTCAAATGACCTTATACTATATGTATGAGCTTGCAAAATGCATATTCATGTAATCCTATAACAAATGCTGTAGTGTTTCAGATTATGTAATGTGTTTTTCAACCTGCTGTGACAGCTATTGCATTTTTTAAAATTTTGCATGGTATGAAACCAATTAGACTCGCAAAATTTGGCTGACACAGTACACCTCAGGTCTGTATTTAATTCTTCAAAATGATTAGCATCAGAACTGATCAACAGAGCCTGTAAATTTTCTTTTTTTGTCACTGTACCAATTTTAGCTGCAGACATAGTCCTCAATAAATAGGAGTGAATGAAGTCACACAACCAAAAAAAGTTATTTACACACAAATCTCACTTTAGTTTTCACAAATAAAGTAACAGTCATATGTCAGTATCAGTATGATTGGTATGACCTTTTTGCTCATTGAACACTAGTATTCTGTTAATGTGTGCTTACTGCTTGGTTAAAGAGTTACATCCTTCGATGTCCCTTGCAGCCAACTTCAAGAGTGTAGTTGAATTAAAACAAATGCATACATGTGTGTAAGAAGCAACTGCTTTTAGGGATAAAAAATGATGGCTATCAGTTTACTGCTGTGTTTAACTTAATGTGTGAATTCAAAATTGTGCATATCATAAAGTAGCTCTTGTTGCATGATGTTATTAATACTTACACAAAAGTATTTTACTGTCTCTGTTATAAAAATACTGAAAGTTTTTTTTAAACTTTGTGACAATTGCATTTTGGGACTACATCTCCTTAGAGAGTGAGTTCACCCTTTAAACATTAACAGAAATTACAGAGTTCTCCATCATTTCAAAATTCTCTAGTTATAACTAGCAGTAACTTTCTAAGATCAGTTAATCTTACCATGTACGATTTAATTAAGGGGTGGATAATGCACTGGTAGGTGCAATCCAATAGAATTTAACATCTAATTTTCCTATTTTCTGTAGGTGAGAGACCCTATAAATGCCCCCACTGTGACTATGCGGGTACTCAGTCTGGCTCTCTGAAGTACCATCTCCAGCGGCACCACAGGGAGCAACGCAATGCCTTATCAGCTGCCTCGAATTCCTCCTCCTCTAGTCTCACCTCCACTATCAACAGTTTGACCTCTGGAACCTCTGGTTTGGTGAAGCAGCGCCGATCTCAACTCAACCATTGTCCGGTGAACCGGGCTCCAACAGACACCCCCACCTCTCGAGCCAGCCAGCAGTCCTGGCTCCTGGGACTTCCAGACCAGCGGGAGCATCGAAAGGCCTTAGCAGCTCTAAGGGATGTTGACTTAGAGACCCAGTACAGGTATCTATCTGGAGTAATGGGGGCACTTTACCAAGGTGGAATGGATGGAGGCTGGATCAGGGAGTCTCCCCCACCAAAAGCCCCTAAAGTGTCACGACGTAAACCCCTTACTACAAGCCGAATGGTTCAGCCATCAAGTGACAAGGATGTACTTGTGCCATCAACTCAGGAGGGTGGGTTTGAACCACTGGATTTGTCCCGCCGCACCTCACCTGGTCTTGGAGGGATGGAGGAGGATGGAAGCATGAGTGTAGGGGAAGGAGGTGAGGATGCTGGAGAGGATAGTTCAACGGGGGTCAAACTGAGCCAGTGTTTGTTCTGTCCTTTCCGAACGTCATCAGCAGAGCTGATGGCCATGCATCTCCAGGTCAATCACACCAGTAAGTCCAGGCGCAAAAGAAGCTCTTCAGCTGTCTTGGATGATGATGGAACCCCAAAGGCCACAAAGCCAAGGATGGATCAGTCCGACCTCGACCATCTGGCAATATGGAGGCACGTAAGTGAGGCAGAGTCCCAGGCCTCTATGGGGGAATGGTCCTCAGCTCAGGGTCAAACCCTTAATGGCCTCTCTGAGCATACAGCAGAACATCTGGTCAATGCACTTGAACACCCAGGTTCCATGGCTTCACTATCAAAGAATGTTACAGATGACCCAGCACTCAAGAGGAAAATTGATGAACAGAAAGAAGAAGATGAAGAGGAATTTGAAGAGAATTTGGAGAACAGCAGTCTGGAGGATTCACAGGACCAGGATCTGAGGATGTCCCTTGCTCTTTCACCAGCCCTGAGCTCTAACGACATGGCCGAGGATGAGGAAAGAGTCTTAACAGATTAAAATGCTTTGAATGACACAACTTAAATTGGAGTCTTAGGTAAAAAAAAAAAAATTCAACAAATTCTGAAACAGAATTGAAGAAAGGGCAGAAAGCATTGTAGAGAAGGAAGGTGTTTATGGTTATTGGAATTTTGCCCATTAATATCTTCATTTTGGACAGTCATGAGGAGTCCTGACACAGGGGAAAACCACAGTTATGATGTTCCCTCTGTCATTATTTGTCTACTTGAGTTCTGACTTTGTGATCCACCACAAATATAGTAAAATTTCTGTAAAAAGAAAGAGCATGGATGCATCTTTTCAGGATTTTGTAGGCCATGTTTTCTATTTGTTTTTCAAACTTCAGTGCAAGATGGATGATTTTTAAGATGAATTTCAATTTGATAATCGAAAGATTTAGGGCAAGATCCTGCATCATTCCAGTGTCATACATTTATCCTACACTAATAATGGACTGTAAATTCCAGACTACTATACTGACCATGTTGAAGCCAGCTGCAACAAGATGCTCTCCTGACTGACCAATGAACAGCTTCAGGCTCCTCCTCAAACTACAACAAAGAGACATGAAGGAAAGTAGTCCAGAAAAGTTTCAAGCTGCAAACCTCAGCTAAGCTGTTCTGTATTAATTTAAGGCATGAGGCAACTGATGCAGGCTGCGTGCTTTCCTTCAACTATGTATCACTGCCTTGTTTGTCAGAAATGTGTTTCTTGATGACTGTCCTAAAGAAAAACAGAAAGTTTGTAATATTTTTGTTCATTTGTTTTCAGTTAGTGCCTGTTCATGTATGTTGTTGAGAGAGTCCCTGGTATCCCTGCCCACGGAGGCTCTGATAGCTCATTCATTTTATCTGAATATACAGTTTAAAACAATTTAAGTACAATATATTTGTTAAAAGTGGTTCTAGGGTGTTGTGAATAGTTAAGTTGTAAAAGAAATGCTACATCATAGTGTAATGTCCTTGATACAGACTGTAGCTGTTTGTGGCTCAGCCTGAAAAGAACAAAAAAAAAAAAGTTTGTGATATAATGTGAGGAAACGTCAAAGGCTGAATGATAAAAAAGGGGGTCAGAGTTCAAAATCCAGTGTTTACAGTGGTAGTGGTTGTGGGTTGGGGTTGCAAAGGCACGAACAGAACACAGAGCAAGGGTCTGTTTGAGGGCTGTAGAGGTGACGCTTGAGCTCCTGAATACAATCAACTGACACATAGTTTTAAAGAGACTAAGACTGTGTCAAAAAAGGTAAATTTTAACTTTTTACAAGGTAGAGAACAACAAAGAAGGCAGTCTAGCTGCCAGACAGGACGAAATCTGAGAAGCAAATTGTACTCTTGGGTTACGGTGTGTTTTAGATGAGTAGATTCCCTCTCTTCTTCTTTTTTTTATAAGAAAAGAAAAGACAATGGTAGGAGTAATTATTAAAACACTAACAAATCCATAGGCATCCCAGTAGAATATGTGTAGCTTTTGTAAAGATGAGAAAAAAGCAGACTTTTGTTTATTTTCATTTCAAGATGCTTACAGAAAAAGGTTATCAATATAGGTGATATTGATTATAATGTTTGTGAGCTAAGACTAGTTGGAATGTCTATACAGAGCACTGTGCAAGTTTTTTGAGTTCCCAAAGTAGTTGTTTTTATTTTGACTTTATCGATAGACCAAACGTTTTTTCAATGGCAGTTGTCACTTTCAGTTGTCATTTTTAAGTGTGTAAATGTGTGGTTTCAGTAGATTTACCCCATCGATTAGAAAAATCAGTCAGTTAGGTGGTCAGTGTATTAAATATCCAACCATTCAACTGGTGGTTAAGGGAAAAAAGCACATTTTTAGTGGAAACAACCAGTAAACATTTACTTATGAATTCTTGTGGTTTGAAGGTATATATATGAATGTGAGGCATTAATATCCTTTTACACTGATTAACATCCTCTGTTTATCTGCTAAAACTCAAATTGATGGGGTAATTTATGATTGTGACCACGCTTTAATGTGCATTAATGTGTTTCAGTTCCCTTTTTAGAGCACCTTATGAGTTTTGTAGTAAAAGTCCCTTAGTGGTGTCTCCTTTAACAACTACTGTCAATGCCACCGTGCCTTCTGTTTCAAGCACTTCCTGGTGTATTTTGTAAAACTCACCAAAAGCACTTAGCCTATATCTACACACTGTCTTTCTTCCTCCTCTCACTTTTACTCATCTATTCCCCTTCAAGCCCATTCTCTTCATTTTCTTCTCCTGTCTTCACCTCTCTCCTGGTTGAAGGCAGTTTTTCTCATGTTTTTCAGGCCTGTTGGGCCTTAAACAAGGCCACTAGGCCTTACATTCTAGCATGGCTAGACTCCTAAAAGAATGGACTACCTACCCTTAGACAATTAAAAAAAAAAAAAAAATCATTTTAGAGGTAGGGTTAGACTATTTTTGGTCTTTATACTAACCCTTGGTAAACCAAAGCCCAAGTCTAAGACGAATGAATCTTGTATTTAATCTCATGAGGTGCCAAAACATGTCTGATGTGACACTAAAGCAAATACACTTGAGGAAACAAAATGATTCACCTGTTATCGCTTTCTTTTTCCTCTCTTTTTCCCTCCCATGCTTGCTCTCCCTCCATGTCCTGCTCTCATCCGTAAGCTGTCTCTCTCTAGCACCACTTGAAGGTGACGTGTACTATCTGGTATTGAGGCCTTTATTAGATTTTTATTTCAGTTTATGTGGTGTTTGTTCAATGCCGTTGAGATGGAAAAATGCTCTTATAATGATAAGTATTATTGTTTTGGCATTATGGTAAAAAAAAAAACAACAAAAAACAAGAGAAATGTGTTGTTGAATGTTGTACAGATAGCATTAGAGATGTTGTGTTTTTTTTAAGGAGAGCACAAACTTGAGTAATGGCCCCTCCAGCTCCTCCCGCTGGCAGATGGGAATAAAATGGCCTGCCAATCACTGTAGATGTCTATTGACAAAAAGTCCCTGAGCCATGAAATATTTTCAAAAGAAAGAGTTTTCAGATTTGAATATAAGATTTTAATGTAAAAATGCAGCCACAGGCTCAAAATTTATCTCCAAATTGATCACACAGAAAGAAAAGTCCTCTTTGAAAGACTGAAGCACCACCTGAGCCAGTTTTTTATTCTCTTGAAGGTATAATTTACTAGGAGTAAGACAAACACAAGCAGACCTTTGCAGTAAGTTAAACCTGTTTTATCTCTGTGGAGCCCGGAGAAGCTGGAAAAATGCAATGTGACACTTCCCCAAAGATACAAAGTTGGTGTAGGTAATAGCCAGCAAACACGGTTGAAACCTCAGTGTCATCTCCAGGGTCAGAACTGGTTGCAGTACAATGGCTAAAACTGAACTGCAGACAGACGGATACTCATTGTTTCCATGTAGAACTGAGGTCAGATCAGACTGTCTCTTACCAAGTAAGAAATGTAAATCAGATTACTGCAGTCACGGAATTACTACATGGTTGTGAAGAGACATTCACATACAGAGTTTACTCTAAGCTTAGCTGGTTTTTTTTTTTGTTTTTTTTTTTTTAAAAACAAAACAATACTTTGAAGTAATTCACAGTTAGGCACATTTAAATTCTGTCTCATTTGTTGAATTCTGATCTTAATGTGTCAGGCTGTTGGAATCATCACCTCACTGTCTCCAATGTCAGCATTACAACCCCAAGGATGTTACAGAGTTGGAGA
>VUQH01001481.1:0-10820 GCA_015106775.1 Etroplus canarensis
CATTTTGGATTGACCAAGAGCACTGTTGTTGTTAAATAATAAAATTAATCCTCAAAAATGCAACTTGCCTAATAATTGTGCACACAGTGTATTAAGATTTCAAAGAGACATATGTTGCCATAAAGGCATTGTTTCTTCCTAGGACTTCATGCTTATTTCAGCAGGACTATGCCAGACCACATTCTGCACGGGCTACAACAGTGTGACTTTGTAGACACAGTGGTTGTGCTTGATTGGTTTGCTGTTAATTTAGATCTGTCTTGTGTTAAAAAATGTATGTCACATCATGAAAATTTAATGCACCACTGACTGTTGAGCAGCTGAAGTGTTATATTAAGCAGGAAAGGAAAAAAATTGGATTGTAAACTACAAAAATTAGCATCAGCAATTTCAAAATTAGTGTTATTAAAAGGAAAAATGTCCCAACTTTTGAGTGTGTTGTAGCCATCAAATTCTAAATTTATGCATATTTACAAAATATACTCAAGTTGATGAGTAAAAGTATTGAAAATATTTTTTGCCTTTGTAGATTGATGTAAAATAAAATCACAGATTTGTTTTTCTTGCATTTCAGAAAATATCACAACTTTTCTGGGTATGAGGTTTGTATTTAAGGTTCAGCGTTTATTTTATTATGACATGGCTGGCTTAAATTTAGTTGTTGCTAAAATAAATTTAATGCATGTCAGTTCTGTCCACAGAAAATTATTGTATCAAAATACTGAGAAAACATTTTCCACATAGTTGTGATTTGAAATCAATTTTACCTTACAGGAGATGGGATGAGGGGAACCTGGTAATCCTACTTTTCCTTTGTAATATCTGCTTATAGGAAAAGTAGCCCATAAGTTTTGAAGCTTAGAGTTTACTTCAACAGAAATGGCAGTTGCAGAAAATGGAGTCAGATCTTTCTTCGTGTTGTTGAAGCTAAGATGGAACTCCAGGCAGGAGGAAAAGAGGAAAACTACAAAGAAGGTACATGGATGTAGTGAAGGAGGACATGCAGAGAGTTGGTGTGACAGAAGAGGATGCAAGGGACAGGGTAAGATGGAGGCAGATGATCTGCTGTGGCAACCCCCCCCTAATAGCAGCAGCCGAAAGAAGATGATTTGAAACGAAGAGCGTAAGACACCAAATGGCTGTGAGAGGGTAGCCTGAGCTGCTACTATACTCTTGTAATTCACTCTCCCATCTTTTTTTCTTTTATTTACAGGGGCTGTAGTCTGTTAGAGGTAGAGGGGGCACTGAGCCAGAGACAAAGACTGACAGCTGAAGTTTCTGCACT
This sequence comes from Etroplus canarensis, assembly GCA_015106775.1. Lineage (NCBI taxonomy): Eukaryota > Metazoa > Chordata > Actinopteri > Cichliformes > Cichlidae > Etroplus > Etroplus canarensis. The sequence continues at coordinate 1,286 of VUQH01001481.1, forward strand.
GGCTGATGAAGAGCAGAAGCTCGAACAACTCATCCAGAGATGCAGCCTAGATATGAGACACATGAGCGAGTTACCAGGCAACCAGAAATATCCTTTTGTTAGTTGATGCGGTAACTACAAGTTTAGGGTGCCTTCTAGCTACCTTGTCATGAGCAAGTTTATATCATTTGTTGTAATTGACCATTAGTGTCCTTCGTAGTGTAGTGGTTTACACACTGGGTCACATCTGGGAGGAGACACAAGGCCAGCCCTGGATGTCAAAAGCTAGTGTACTCCTAGAAGAATGAGCTGATTGTCCACCTTTGATACCGCTGCTAATCTTAGAGGGTAATGTGCACCTGTTAGGGTAGCAGACATCCCACCCTCCTTAATGCATACTGTATAGCCCGAACACAAAAATCCAGTAGCTCGTGGATGAGAGAGAGAAACACCAAGAGTTTCTCATTTCCAGCATGAAGAAACTTTTACTCTGACATACAACATTGAATGAGTTAGTTTTACTGCAAATAGTTAACATAAGTTGACTGATATATGCTGAATAGCTAAAATGGTAAAAAGGCACAACATTGCTGACCCTTTTTTTATTAAAAAAAACAAAAACAAAACATAGACCTATAGCTCTACTATATCATCTACTTGTTTTCTTTCTGAGTAAAATAGCTCACCTGTCTCTGCTACAGTCCCCTCCATGCCCTCCCTGTACACAGTGAGTTTTTCACGGACTAAAAGTTAAGGAGACCAGATAAACAATGTCTCTACAAGTCCACAGTCACCTTATATTTTTCTAAACATGAACTGTATGCACGTGCCTGCGTGCGCTCAGAGACGTCTATGGTCCAAGTGTCTGTTATGTGTGGAGATGCCACTTTAAAATCTAGAGGGACAGATTCAGTTCATTTTGAATCTTTTGATATTATTAATGTAATGCATCAAGGGAGAAATGAGTTAAAAACCGCTTTGATTGGCGAGCTATCACTAATCCCTTTGACTATATCCATGCCATCATCGTCCATTGGTACATAGTGCTGGTCCCAAGGCCAGATCAGTATGTCAGGAAGGCCATTTGGCGTAAATGTGGATGAATCTCTAGATTCATTCACAGTGGCAACTCCTTGGGAGAAAAAGGGAGAAACCAAAACTACCTTCTTTGCAGTCATTCGAAATAAATCTTGTAAGGACTTTTTTGTGGGTAATCTGCTAACAGTGTGCAGGTAAAAGGGGAAAGACATGGCCAGTTCATTTCAGTAATGATCAATGCAATCCTCCAACAGCAGTGAAAATTAATGGGTAAAAAACAAGCTGTCCTGATGAGGAAGTGAGTAATCTACTAACTACAGTAACACAGTATAACAACAGTGAGGCAGTTCATATGAGTAGAAGGAAGCTGAAGGAGAATCTGTATGCTCTGACATATGAATGAAGTATTCCAATTGCTGAAAACTGGGGCAGCTGTCTTGTGAAATCCCACAGCTCAGGGGTGGCTGCTCATTACAAACAAGTTTGCTATGTGAGCTGTGATCCAAAAGATCTGAGAACAGGTCTATAAGTATCAAAAGCCTTCCGTCATTTAAGATTGGCAAATCTCCCAATAGAGGTCATTTTCTCAGTCATGTCCTAACAGTTTTCAGTGGGCTGCGCTGTAGGCTCTTTGATTTTCCAGTAAATCTTAAATTTGCACAGATCAGACATCATCCTCTCTTTCAAACAGACTCAAATTTCATGTGGAGGATTGTCGCTTGTAATGAGGTCTGGGCTGCGACTGGTCAGCTTTACACACTTTTAAGTTTAAGAGTGGAGTTTTTAAGCCCAAAGAGTGCGCCAGCTGAGGAGTGAGACAGAGAAAATGCTCCTCATTTTATTTTCAACCTTTATTGGGTTTTGCACTGTGACTTTGTCCGCCATTCAGAGGACACAATCTGAACTATCGTGTATGCCAGTGTCATTTCATGCCAGCTCAGAGAGTATTGACAATGCAGACTCTCATCAGTGACCACTCAAAGGATTTGCCTCCCTAATGAAAATCCCTTTGAATGATCACAGTTTTGACAGACCAGAGCAAAACCAGCATGGCTCAAGAGGTGCAAGTTAATATAAAAAGGGAGTCTGAGATATTTAAAAAATAGCTGAGTTGAAAGCAGTCTCTGAACTTTTTTTAATATATTTTGTATAAACCAGGAATCTCCATATAATGCCTAACCTCATCAGATAAAGAAGTTACTATTCCTGTGCCTGTGTTGCTCTTGTTTTTTTTTTTTTTCTGCAAGCTGTGTTGGGGGAAAAAGTGATTAACTTCAGATCTGTTTGAGTCACAATAGCTGTATTTTGTGAGACATTTCAGTATGTTGTGTAATGGTTCCGATATCGAAGAGAAGTTACGAGCAAGTTAATTGACGAGCTCCGTGAGTGCTGACTAAAGACATTCAGAGACTTTTGAGCTCTGCACTTTTCATTATGGACCTGTCTGTGTAGAAATGTGACTAAAAGCCTGACACAACATAAACTACCCTGTTCACTGTAAAAAGTAACTTGACTATCTGTAATACATCCATGGCTTGTACCCCTGTCCTTTCCCTCAGGTACTCCGATTTATATTTTGCTCCACTACTCTAAAATACCAACATTATTGAGGATCAGAAATGTGCAGAGCTTGACTTTATACATTCAAAGTGAGGACTGGGTTGAAGATCTACAGGACAGAACCAGCTTTGACAGTTCACTCACCCCTGTAGAGTCCACAAGAATGTGCTTATTCAGATAACATCTTTCCCTGAGATTCCAAATAAAATGGCTCTCTTAGCAACAGCTATCACAGCCACATCAAGTGCAAAGTAAGACATGTTTTTCTGTCTTGAATAGTTCATCACATTTAAACACACTATGCTTCAAATTTTGCACTCAGGAAAATTACAAATACGCTAGCTGCAAAATAATTGTGCCCACACCTTTCAGTTGCAAACTTTCCATGACCCCCTTTTAATAAATCCCAGTAGTAGTTTTTTGATAACAAAAAACACAAGTAGTGATGGTTGGTAAACCTCGTTCTTAGTTTAAAGATTGCTCATATGCAGCTTTGATCTCATGTAGGTCATTTCCTGCTCCAGAAACTGCTATGGTGACAAGTGTTGTAAAAACTACATTTGATTTTGAGTATGAACGAGTCTTCGTTTCCAGTTCCACCTATAGCTGTGCTTTCTTTTTGCCCCAAAATAAATTCTCATATATAACACGTTACCAAATGCAGATAATTTTTACAGTATAGTGCATAATTATCATTTTTTAACACATACTGCATGTTTACTATCAACATTTACTGCGCTGATCATGAATGCAGTTGTATTTCTTTAACCGTTCTGTTTCTACATATGCTTATGTAACATACCAAGATATCAAGCAGGGGAACCTCAGAGACCAGACTGTTATTGTTGTCAAAGCACCTACAGACACCAAACTAGAAGTGCCAGACCCTGAAGAGGTTTGTACACATGCATAAAAACACACACACCTGATTTTTTTTTTTTTTTTAATTTTTTTTTTTCTTCCCCCCTTGTCAGACCTGTACTTTTTGCTCACTTGTTATTCAGTCTATGATTTGTAGTTCTCTTAAAAACAAGACTCGATATTGGTTAAATTCACATTTGGACTTACTCAGAGTATTGGTATTCAATTTAACTAAAAGTACTCTTGAGTGCAAACCTCCACCAAGGCCACAGAGTCCACCTATGGTACGATTACACTTCAGAATCATCGTATCATAATAATTTTACCACATAATATGATTCTATGGCCTTAAAACTTACCTCTGGTGCTTGGAATCACATGGATATCATTATTCAAAAATTTTTCAAGAAAAAAAAAATTCTCAGTAATGGCATTTATCTTCTGGGTGTAGCTCCATAGCAAATTAAGATACACAAAAGTTTGTAAGTCTGTAACATTATTTGCTAACTCAGTGAATACCTTCTCATGAACCCTATACATTTTAGCAGTCTGGATCCTGAGATCCAGAATGCCACTTGGAGCTCATGCAAACTTTAGAATGATAGATTATGGAGATGTTGAACTGTTTTTTTTTTTTTAATGCAAACATTATAGCAATAATTTATGGAGTAGGAATCATCCTTTTGAAACCTATAATGTTTAAAAAGAACATAACAAATTGCTGGATATTGTGATCTGTATCCCCTCCAAAACACCCCACTCCTCAAAAAAAAGTTCCATTCCACACAGACGGAAACTATAATTTAAAAAAAATTCCTGAATCTAGATCATGATTCGGATTGCCTCCGAAATGTGATGCTTTGTTACTTTTACCTTCACCCCACCCCTCAAAAAAATACATTAAAATCTATAGAACTTTTTTGAGTTAAATCCACACTGACGAACACAATGAAAACAGAATCTCCTTAGTTGAGGTAAATTTTAATATACCCCCTGCTATATGGTTACAGCATAAAGCTTGAAAGTTCACCATCTGGTCTGACCTATGTAGCAGACACATTTGAAGAAAACAAAACACATTAACTTTGGAAATTGCCTTTTTGGGGCCCTTTTGGGTTAGTGTTGCTCATTTGTCATGTGGGAATGACATCTCAGTGGCTATAGCAGTCTTGAGTTTATGCACAGTAACCAATTTACTAGAATGTTATGTGGTAGACACTGGTCCAGTTATATGGAAACCTGGCCATCCTGTTAAAAGTCAGTTTTCTGATCTGAATTCCTTATTTCAACTCTCCAGAGTTTATCCATCCACCTGACCAGCACAAAGGGTCCCATAGAAGTCCTGTTGTGCCCAGATGAGGAGAACGATCCCAGGAGTCCTGTAAAAAATGGCAACACGGACATCAATGGGAACTCTCCTTTCCTCAGAGTTCTTCAAGGTTTGTTTCAGATCGATATCAGTGTGCTGCAGTATTTTACATATAGGTGTTTAATTGATTTTCCTCTATTTTTGTTCTTCAGAATAAAATAAACTAAACATAAGATGATTTAATTAAAAAAATAACAAGCATAGTTGTGATGTAAAATTAGACCAATAGCCACTGTGACATTATCCATTAGTTTGTTTTTTCTAAGCTTACGTGAACATATTTGGAATGCAGCATGGCAAGGTGCATCCAAAATTCACTTACAGAGCCAACCTCAAGGAAATGCAGTTATAAGTTGTATGTAATTTATTTAAGTCAGGTGGGCATTTCCTGCATTTCTCAGTGTTTTTGACTCTCTTTTGGACAAAAGCATTTATGGTGTTCAGCACATGATTCTTTCAGGCAGATGTTGCTTGCTTTAAGACAATAGTGGTGTAACCTTTTGAACATGGAAAATTTACCTGCTTGTGGTGCCACATGAAATGACAAATCTTTAGGATTTATTCTCTGTATTAATGACAGTGATGCCATGACAGCATTTGTAAAAAGTGTATGGTTTTTTATTCTGTTTTTGCTTGTCTGTCCATCTGTCCATAATTGACAAAAAAAATCCTACTCTTCCTAAAGAATTGGTCAGATTTTAGTGAGGCTTGCACACAATGATCGCTTAATGGGTCTTCACCCCAATTGTGCTCAGTGTCAAGGTCATAGTTGTCATTTTACATGGACATTTCCATTAGCTTAATTCCATTTTCTCAAAAAATGCTGCTCTGAAGAGTTTTGGTCTGGTTTGTAACGCTCATGAAAGGAGTGTTTGCGTGTGCCCCTCTGCTATCTACAGTGCTATGGTACAAGTATTCATACCCCTTGAACTTTTCCACATTTTATCATGTTACAACCACAAATGTAAATGTTTTTTATTGGGGGTTTATGTGATAGAACAGCACAAAATTGTGTATAATGTTGAAGTGGAAGGAAAATGATTCATGGTTTTCAGATTTTTTTTTTTTTTTTTTACAAATACTGAAAAGTTTGGCATGCATATGTATTTAGCACCCTTTATAAAGCCAACATGATCAGTGTAACTTGGTGTTGTTGCGTGGAAAACTTCAAGGTCAATTTGCAATGTTCCACTGGCACAATTTCTATATATGCTTTTACTATTGTACTGCCAGATTTTTGATAGCTCTCTTCTTTTAGATAGTAGACCTACTGATGAGCGCTGTGATATCTTGAAATATTGCATTGCCACGTTGCATACCGCTTGTATCCTGCTGGATGGTAATGATCATGATCTTATTGGTCTTGATTGTGGAGAGTGGTCCTGTTGGTTGACATTATTGTGCTAACAGTAATGCTATGACATCCACATATTTTTGGCTTTTACTGGCCATGCTTACTACTGGCCAATGAAATCATGATACTCCTGGACTGAAACCCTTTCATTTGGTGGTGAACTAGATTAGTTTGTCCTGGATGTGACTGTGAGCCTTTTTGAATTCTCATTCGTTTGTGCCATATAGCCAACCAATGAAAAGACAACTTATCTCTTCATTTCTGTGCTTCACACATTACAATAACCTGTGAATTATGATGGATTTTGAATTAGATGAGCTACTTATTTCACCAGTGTTCTGGTTTTCCAACTCCATGGCACAGATAACTGCAACATTGGAAATGTTTTCTGTTCTGAAATGAATAAAACAGTAAAACATTACAAAAACAGCCAAAGACCTGGCTGAAAAACATTTAATGTAAGCTCTGTCAACTGAACAGCTTGTATTACTTTTGTGCTGCTTATGGTCCTCTTGGCTATGTAGGTGTAATAATAATTGGTCTCTCTTCTTTCACAGATCCCACTTCCCACACAGCCACTTCTTCTAGCCCCTTCCTGAATCCACCTTCCTCCTCTTCAGCTGTGTCTGTCACAACGCTTTCACCCCTCTCGTCCCCTTACACGAGTCTCCTCCAGCAGACGGAAGACCAGATCCCTTCATCCTTGGGTCCCTTCTTAAACCTTGGGCCTCCTCTCCTGGACCACGATGACTACCTGTTAGGTTTGGAAGATGATCAGGGAATTAGCAACTTGTTTGATGCCTGTGACTTTGATAAAATGCCCTCACTTGGCCTGGATGATCTCCTGGGAAGCTAGCATTAGCCTAAAGAATTAGATGGAAATCAAACACTGAGGGCCTTTTCTGTCCCACAGGGACTGAATACCATGTGCTTTCATGGTATAAGTAATAAATGGCCTCATCAGTGTAAAGCCTTTGTTCTCCTTTTCAGTGGATGGTAATTTACACAAGTGGTTGGTTAAATGTAAATGGGAATGGGAAGGGTATCCACCTCTCTGTATGATGCAGTGTTACTATACAGGGACAACAAAACCAGAATAGCTATAAGGAAAACGCCCCCACACTACTTGGCATCACCACACATCCTGGGTGATTGAGTTGGGTTTAGCATAACGGTGTGATCATACAAAGCCACCCTCAAGAGCAGGGAAGAAGTATAGTAATAATAGTAGTCAGAACTTGAAGTATTCTGTCTGTGACACTGTTATGGCAAGTAAAGCATAAGGTTGATCTTCATGTGCTTTTTGATGTATTTTATTAAGTGTACAGAGCCACCCAGGTAACACTTCAGATGTAGTACTGCCAAGTGCTGTGGGGTAGAAATTTTGAAGGATTCTTGATTTCATTTACACCAATTATCTGTGACTGAAGGATTATACTGCTGACTGTTAAATAGCCATCTTTGGTGTGCAAATGTAGAACATTTTAGAAATGAAAAAACTACAAAAAAAAAGAGGAAAAAGAAAACTGGGCTAATTTTAGTGCACAGCACTCACAACTACAGTTAACTTTGTAAAGTTAGGTTCAGCTGTTTACCACTCAGAGAAATGTCAGGTTGCCTGCTTCATAAATGACCTAATCCTAAAGTTGGATACATTCAGGCATTATTCTCCACTGAAAAGTTGGTGCTCTGGAGTGCCCAAATAACAGTGAAACATAGAGCATGCACTCTAAATCAGAAAAAGTATTCTGATTAAGTAGACAACCTCAGATTTTTACAGTGCAATGATGAACGCAAAAATATTCACCATGGAAAATAAAAGCAATTTCTTGCCTCACATAACCCAGTAATATTTGTTCAGTTGCTAACAGAACCCAGAAAAGCCTTCACTTCTGGTTAAGTGTGGACGCATGTTGCGCAAACTTGAAAATCATCTCCAACTCGTACTCTTATTCTTTAGGACTTGACTCCTTTGCTCTTTGTTGTTTTTAACCTGTCCCATCTTCATCAGCAGAAGCCAGCATAACTGAATCCCCCAATACCTCCCCATTTAGACTGTGTGCTGTTCAATTTTGCTGTGGTTTCAACCAATGAAAGAAATTTGAGTTTAAATCACTAACCACTCATATCACACTGCCTACTCAGTGTGTACTGAAGCTGTGCTGTTGAGTCTCTGTAGCTTCAGTAACTGGTGAAGTTTAACAGATTTTAATACTGTAGAAATGACTAAAGACATTATAGTCACCTGAGGAAAAAGGGCCAGATAGCCACTTATTTAAACTTCAGCATGTAAGGAAGGGCTTTTCCCTCTGTAACAAAATAATAGAAAAAAATACAAATACAGCTGTTTTGTAATTTAAGTGAATTCAGTGTAACGAAATGGTAGAGACGTTTAAAAACTGAATTTGCAGTTATTTGTTGACAAAAAGCTTGCTGAGAAAGCTGAAGGGATGTCATTTTTTCCTTGGGTATTAGAAATATCACAATTCACTCCTTATAACTTGTGTTTTATTACATCCCTTATACATGAATAAAATCTTGTCTGAGACCTTTGGCTTTTAGAGATCACAGGTAATATTGCTGCTGTTATTGTTGACTCCCCCCCCCCTCCCCCCCGATCTGAATGAGGTGTACTTGAGAAACTGTGTGCAGCGTGTATGAGTTATGTCAGATCAAGCTTGCTTTTAAGGGTGAGCCTGCCGTGTGTAAATTGATGTATAGTTTTCTAATTTTTTTTCAGTGCACAAGGTACTGTAGGCTACCTCTCACTTAATGTTGAAAAATAGAAATGGGGAGTTAGAGGTAAATGCCATAGTTTTGTATGAGTCTTTGAAATCCCTTTTGTTCTAGAAATGACCCAAGTTTTGTTTAGAAGTGAGGTTGGATATTTTGTCGCACTTTTCTTTTGATGTGTGCGAGTTTCCACTCATACCCGGACATTATCATGAGAATGCTTTTGATCATAAACCAGTCTCATGCTGTCACATCTTAATTTTGATTGTTGGGGTGCACATTTGAAAGGTAGAAAAGTGGATGAACATATTGCAATATTTTTTTTTCAATAAGTTATTTGGCTCTTTTTTTGGTTTTTGTTATTTCTTTTTAATGCAGCATATCCCTTAGACCCCGAAAGAACCCATTCAGTGATGTACACATGCAGTCACTGAGTCACAGCTGGCCTATGTGGTCATTGAAAGACATTTCTGTGTGTTCTCACACCGCTGTGGATGGGTGGGTTGATCACCCTCTGCTTCAGTGTGTTGGAATCTAAGCTTTTGGAATGATATCAGGGAGTACCGAGAACTTTTCAAAAGTTTCTGCAATTTTCACCTTCACCTGGGGAGTACTGATGTCTGTCAAAGTGCCCCTATTAT
>VUQH01001486.1:2633-13781 GCA_015106775.1 Etroplus canarensis
TCCAAAAAAAAAAAAAAAAAATTTTATAAAAAAATTTTACTTTTTTTTTTTTTTTTTACAAGAATTTGCAAAAACAGTTTCTGTCATGTCAAAGTAAAAACAGAGTTTTATACACTGTCAGTTCATTAAAAATATATAAGGTAAAATGTTTGCATAAATATTTACCCATTTAAAGGAACTGACCTCAATAGAGGTTCAGCTAGTTGATTCCAGCAGTGTCACAATTAATGAAATGGAGATCACCTGAGTGCAGCTGATGTGTGCCAAGTGATTATAGTATAAAAACACGTGCGTCTGGGAGGTCCAGTCTCTGGTTCATTAGTATTCCTGCTACAATTGCAACATTAAGGAATTTCCTCCCAGGGGATTAATAAAATATTCTGATTCTGAAGAACACTCCAAGCGACTCAGAGAAAAGAGCATTGAAAAGTATAAGTCAGGAGATGGCTACAAAAAGATTTCCAACTCATTGGACAACCCATGGAGTTCTGTCAAATCCATCATTAAAAAATGGAAGGAGTATGCACTTGTCTAGATCTGCCTAGAGCTGGCTGTTCTTACAAACTGAGTGAACCGGGTAAGAAGAAGACTGGTGAGGGAGGCCACTAAGACACCTACCATCACTCTACGCTTCAGTGGCTCAGATGGGAGGGACAGTACATACAACAACTGTTGCCCGGGTTCTTCACTAGTCGAAGTTGTATGGGAGAGTGGCAAAGAGAAAGTTGCTGTTGAAAAATGCTCACATGAAATTGCTCCTGGAATTCACCCAAAGGCATTTGGAAGACTCCAAGGTCAACTGGAAGAAGGTTCTTTGGTCTGATAAGACAAAAAAAATTGAGCTTTTTGGCAATCAGACTTGATGCTATGTTTGGTGAATACCAAACACTGTACATCACCAAAAACACGCTATCTCCATAGTGGAGCTTAAAGGGGACAGCATCATGCTCTGGGGATGCTTCTCAGCAGCAGGACCTGGAAGGCTTATAAAGTTAGAGGTGAACATGAATGCAGAAAAATATCACCAAATCCTGGAGGATCATCTGACTCTGTATGCAAGAGAACTACAGCTTGGGGGAAGATTCATTTTCCAGCAAGACAATGACCGCAAGCATACAGCAAAAGTGACACAGAAATGGTTCAAATACAGCAAGATGAATGTTCTTGATTGGCCAATTCAAAGCCCAGATCTCAATCCCATCGAGAATTTGTGGCTGGACTGGAGAAGAGCTGTTCAAGCCTGAGCATCCCTGAGCAACCAGACAGAGCTCGAGCTGTTTTTTCAAGGAAGAATGGAGAACAATTGCAGTGTCCAGATGTGCCAGCCTGATCCACACACACTCAGTACTGTGATTGCAACCACAAGTACATTTACTAAATACTGACCTAACAGGGGTGGATATTTATGCAAACTATTTTTTTACCTTATATATTTTTAATCAGTTGACATTATCTTGCAAAACCCTGTTTTCATTTTGACATGAAAAAAGCTTTTATTTTATTTTTTTCAAATTCTTGTCAAAAAACCTAAATACAAAAAAGACCTTTATACTTGCAATAGAACCAACTTGTTCAACTCCTCAGCCCATTTGCCTTCATTAAGTGGTGCTTTCCCCTTCCACAATAATTGACATGTTGGTGAGCAATGACTTACTGTGTGGAGTTTCACAGACATGCCAGCTGAAGTGTGTATCAAGAACTAATCAATATCGATAACAAACAGCCCAAATTAGAAGAGCAAGCTGCAGGGAGGGGTTCCTGTTTAACAGTCTGTAGGAGAGAGCTGAGAGACTTCGTGGGTAGCACTGGGAGTTTTAATAGCATAGAATCAATGAGTGCTACCCACAAAGCTTTTACAGTGAAGTTATTAATTGGCAATGGAACAATGCAAAACTGTCACTGCAGAGCTGTGGGCTTCCAGCACTTTAAACAGGGTCCATTTACCATGACAGCAAGGATCTCTGCCTGGTTTGTAATAATGTTTTGCAGTACTCAGCCAAGCTATAGCCACTGTCTCTGTTCTGTTTGTAGTTAACACCCATGGATTTGGAAGATGTGGAGAAATTCAATCCATGCTCTCCTGTGTAAAATGATGTTGTGAGAAACATCCAGCAGCATCTTGTTAGTTCTCCATATGATGTAGAGGTTACAGAGTTGGAGAGCTTTGTCCTCTGTTATCCTGTCAACCCAGCATTACTCACCAAACAGAGCAAAAGGATTTATCTCAAAATCTATTATCAGAATGAGTAGGCAGATACCAGAGCTCATAATTCAATTGACACTTTATGATGTTTGTTATTGGAAGCAGAGGGGTGGCAACAGATGTTAAAATATGGCTGCTGACAGAGTCACTAATAGAGCTGCTGCCCTACGAATATAAAACACACACTGCAGTGTGTATCCACCTGACCAGAGTGTAGATGAGAGTTAAACAGTAAAACTGTTTCATGTGTTTTTTTCTTCTTCTTTTTTAAAGCTCAGATTCATCAAGCACACGTGCATCTTGATATACTGGTACTTAAAGATTTTTAAAAAGGCAAATTACCCAGCTTTTTTACTCATCTTATCACTGTGTTCTTTGTTGTTGGGCATTATTTAAACCACCTTTGAACCAACATGATTCTGCACATTTCATTTGCCAGATGGGATTTAAGTGGCTTCTCTAAATGTCTGTGGTGCATGTTCACTTTAAAACACCCAAAGAGGAAATGAGTTCCCATTTCATGCTGCTAAAGCCAAGGTTAGACTCTGTCTAAATCCTTTATGTCCAGGAGGATAGTCCAGAAGAAATTACTTTGTGCTTATCATACTGTTCACACAACAAATGACTAATGTTAATAAGAAGAGGACATTGAAAACATTGAGTTAAACTTTTGTAGTCTGTTTTATAGATAAGGAATTGGATGAAAATTTACTAGAGGTCTATCTAGTGGAACTTTAATGCTTCGAATACGACATGATATATACCACCACACTCTGGGTGTCTTCTGGGTTTTATGTCACTTTATGCAGTAATAAGCTGGATAAATGAGGAGGGTTATATCAGATAGGGCATCTGGCCAAAAATCTTTGCCAAATCAAATTAATAAATCAACAATAAGATTTCCATGTCAAATTGGCTGAAGTGTAGGCTAACAACAACTGCCACTGGTGCTATTAACCAGTGGGGTACCTGAGGAAAGTAAACAACTATTGTGCCTTCAGCCGCTCCCTTGTATTTCCCCAAGGAGTCACCACAGCAGATTAATCTGCATCAGTAATTTAGCAGAGGTTTTATGCTGGATGACCTTCCTGACACAACCTTCCATGGTGAGAAGGACTTGTTTCCCCACTCTACTATTGGCCAGAGACAAAGGAGTGGGGAAGAGGGGAGGCATGTTTGGATGCAGCAAGAGGGAAGGAAAGGAAGGAGTGTGGATGTGAGAGTAGCAACTTTAAAGCTAGGGGTTATGACTGGTAAAGGCAGAGAGCTGGCTGATGTGATGGAAAGAAGGAGGGTAGATATATTGTGTGTGCAAGTGGCCAGATGAAAGGGAAACAAGCCAAAGGGCATCAGAGGAGGATTCAAAGGATGATGAAGATGGAGGAGGACATACAAAGGGTTGGTGTGACAGAAGATGATACAAAAGATAGGGTGAGATGGAGGCAGATGATCTACTGTTACGACCTCTAAAAGGAAGCAACCATCCATCTTCTTCCATTTCCAATTCAGGGTCGTGGGGAGGGATGGAGCTTATCTCAGTGGCCATGGTGTGAGAGGCAAGGCACACCCTGGACAGGTCGCCAGTCCACTGCAAGGCCAACAGAGAGCGAGAGACAACCATTCACACTAATTTCCAATTAGGAATCAAAACCTAACCATACACATGTCTTTGCACTGTAGGAGTAATCCGTAGTATCTGGAAAGAATCTGTGGAGGTGCAGGTAGAACATGCCAGCTCCACAAAGAAGGGGCCCCAGCTGGCCAGTGTGTTTGAACCAGGACCTTCTTGCAGTGAGGCAATGGTGCTAATACCCTTGATGCCTAAACGGAGCAAATAAAGAAGAAAAAGAAGCCTAAGCTTGATGAACTTGAAATTACTCAACCTAAAAAAGCAAAAATTCAATTAAATGAGTTAAGAGCAATATGAAATGGTGTTAAAATTGACAACTAGTCAAAATCATTTTTGATAATAACGATAGGGTATACTGTATGGATAATGTCAAATAAATGCACAGTAAAGATAGCTTCTGAGTTAAATTCTCTCATGGACATCAAAATACTTGGTGAATCTTTGACCATTTCTGTAATTTTCTTTGAGAGGTACTCCAAGAAGTCTTGGCCGATCATTATAATTGGCCCATCTGGACATAATGTGCCTCTAATAAGAAGAATAACAGTCCAGGCAGTGCGTTGAAGTCATGCTGGATTTGGCTGATTTACATCATTATAACCTGAAACTTCTCACTATTACTCTACTGATGAGTTCATGTCAAACTTTTTCCCACATCACCTCATTCCATCTCCCCAACTCATTCTAAGACTATATTTTTGGCATGTATATGACTTACAATATTTAAGTATATTAATATTTTTTATAAATGGGTTTTTGGTTCAAAGATGAGATCATTTTTACTGGCATGTCACCCATTCATACACACATCCAAACAGCAATCAGTGTATGCATCACAGGTTATGGGGTATTCAGTATCTTGCCCAGTGATACTGACATACAGTACAGGGTAGAGGGGCTAGGGGTTGCATCACTGACCTTCCAACTAGTGTATGACCCGATATATTGTCTGAGCCACAGACACCCTCTATGTCTACCCGCTTGGCCTGATCCAACTTTTTCCAGTACTAAAACCCAGACTTTGAGTATCTACCAATACCAAGTACTAGTATGATACAAGTGTTATATGAGTAAGCTGTGTCCTCCCCTCTAAGAAAGAGACTGGGAATCATTCTTTTGTGTCTAAGGTAACATCACATTCTCTCTAATACTGTAGGTTCTTTACCTTACAGTGTAATGTGCTTCGAGGCAACTTGTTGTGAATTGGCACTATATAAATAAAATTGAATTGAATTGTATCACTAATGCTAATTACGATACTAATTGTATCGCTAATGCTAAGCATAGGTATTAGTAAAATAATAAGTGACAATGGGAATATGTTAAAGTGAAAAGTTTTAAATCGATATTCACATTCAGCCTATTTTGATATTTCTGATTTTTATCATTGTTTTGACCATACATGAAGTGTTTTGATGTTAAGACAGCATGTAAAGAGAACAAACACCTCTGTAAACGGTGCAGAGACTCACATCTCTGTAATTTCTGAGACTGATTAGAGATCTTATCTCTTGTGAATTGGCCATTAACATTATAGATGTCCTACGATAGAAATTACTTTGCAGACATTTTCATGACAGCCCAATCTGTTCATGGGGGACTTAGGATCATTATGTAGAGCTTTGTCAAAGTTGTGTATTCATGTTGTGCTCTTGTGTTGCTTTGTTTCCTGACTGAGTTGGGGTGCATCATGGCTGAACTTATTAATCTTCTTGAGTATGGTCTTGTCAGCCTGTGCTGTTTGTTGTTCAAATAATTAGAAGAAGACTACACCTAAAGTTCATGGGGCTTATTAGAATCATGATATTGAGTCCATAGGAACTGGAACACTTGATGTTTTGTGAATGCTGGCATTTTGAATTTTGTCAGAGACACAACAATAGTTGTCTCCATCCAGTCAGCAGAGGCAGGAGGACCAGTGAACTAAATGGGCTTCAGGCTTCGGTCACTTGGCTCCTCTGTTGTTGAAAGTCAAAACCAACAGAGGTGAGAGGGTTGCAATGAGCGCAAGCGAGTTCAAATCCTTAGCTTAGAATAGAGTTTCAGCATGAATTAATGCCACTCTGCTTGAGGGAGTGTAATTTAAATGGGTTTCAAGAGGGCTGAAAAGGTCAGTGCACAAAATAGTGGGCCAGCTGTGTGATGTTGAAACAACCTAGAGTGGTAATTTCCTGGGAGACATTGTACTTAAATGCAATATGAATGTTCAGATAGTAAACATAATGGTATTGGCAGATATGAAATGACACTTGTGTAACTCTGATGGCTTAAAGGTCTCAGAAAATGAAAAATGTCTTTTTCTGTAGTGTTAGCCTGTGGCCCAAAGTCTGTTGTTCAGGTGTCTATCATTTTATGGCAAAAGCACAGCAGGAGTCAGGTTTGATGGTTATTTTTTTTGTGAATGTGTCTAAAGCTTCTTCTGTACATCAATAAAAAATATGATTATATATTTTGGGGTGAGTTTCAAAAAATCTGTAAAGTCACTATTGAAGACTAAGATATATTGTAATGTGAGTAGCAGCTTATGAATATCCCAGTCTAGTGTTTTTGAAGATAAAGTTCTTTTGGAAAAAAAACAAAAAAAACCCAAAACACATTAACGCATTTTTCTCCTCTTGTGCAAGAGAAACAAAGCCATCTTTATATTAAATGCAACCCCAATTCCAGAAAAGTTGGGATGTTCTTTAAATTTGAACAAAATAAAAACTAAAAGACTTTCAAATCACATGAGCCAATATTTTATTCACAACAGAACATAGATAACATAACAAATGTTCAAACTGGAAAATTGTACACCTTCATCTACAAAATGAGCTCATTTCAAATTTGATGCCCGCTAAAAGTAAGAAAGTTCAAATAGATTCAGCAGGGAGAACATCTAGCAAGTAATTAAGTTCATTGATATCAGGTCGGATGTCTTAGAGAGGCAGAGTCTCTCCGAAGTAAAATGGGCAGAGTGCATAAAAAGATTGTAGAATATTTCAAGAATAATGTTCCTCAGCGTCAAATTGCAAAGGCTTTGCAACTCTCATCATCTACAGTGCATAATATCATCAAAAGATTCAGAGAAACTGGAGATGTCTCTGTGCTTAAGGGACAAGGTCAAAGACCTTTATTGGATGCCCATGGTCTTTGGGCCCTCAGACGACACTGCATCACTCATCAGCATGATTGTGTCACTGACATCACTAAATGGGCCCAGGAATACTTCCAGAAACTACTGCCGGTTAACACAATCCGCCGTACCATCTGCAGATGTCAACTAAAGCGCCATCATGCAAAAAGGAAGCCGTATTTGAACAAGCGCCGTCATGTCCTGTGGGCCAAGACTCATTTGAAATGGACTGTTTCAAAGTGGAAAAGTGTTCTATGGTCAGATGAGTCCAAATTTGACATTCTTGTTGGTAATCAAGGACGCAGCGAGACCTTCCAGCGTGTTATCAGCGTTCAGTTCAAAAGCCAGCATCTCTGATGATATGGGGGTGCATAAGTGCATACGGTATGCAGCATGCATGTTTTGGAAGGAACTATTAATGCTGAAAGGTATATAAAGGTTTTAGAGCAATGCATGCTCCCCTCCAGATGACGTCTATTTCAGGAAAGGCCTTGTGTATTTCAGCAGGACAATGCAAAACCACATACTGCAGCTATTACAACAGCATGGCTTTGTTGGAGAAGAGTCTGGGTGCTGAAATGGCCTGCCTGCAGTACAGATCTTTCACCTATAGAAAACATTTGGCGCATCATTAAACGAAAAATACGTCAGAGACGACCCTGAACTCTTCAGCAGCTGGAAACCTATATCAGGCAAGAATGGGACCAACACCAAAACTCCAGAAACTCATAACCTCGATGCCCAGATGTCTTCAAATTGTTTTGAAAAGAAGAGGAGGTGCTACACCATGGTAAACATGCCTCTGTCCCAGCTATTTTGAGACCTGTAGCAAGCATCAAATTTGAAATGAGCTCATTTTGTATATGAAATTGCAATATTTCTCAGGTTAAACATTTGTTATGTTATTTATGTTCTGTTGTGAATAAAATATTGGCTCGTGTGATTTGAAAGTCTTTTAGTTTTCATTTTGTTCAAATTTAAAGAATGTCCCAACTTTTCTGGAATTTGGGTTGTAAACAATTTAAAATGTTTGTCTATTATTAGATTTTAAATGAGCACGCATTTAATCACATGGATATACAAGAAAATAAAACAAAATTGATGGTATTCAACAGATAAGCATCAGCCAGTGCCATTGGTGAATGTCATCTTATATGCCGAGAAGCTGATGGCAGTCAACAAGGCAAAAATTGGCTGATCAGATGTTTGGATAATTTGGTATATCTCACAGTCTGAGTCTTTGTCCTCTTTCTTTAATCAGTGAGCTTAATATTCACACAGTAACAGTAATGCCTGGGAGCTGCACAAATGAACCATTTTTTTAAAGTCAATTTTAGACCAATTAGCAGTCTTACTGTAGCACTTTGTGGTGGTAATGCTCAAGGGCACTCCAATAACCAAGGAAGAAAAGAGCTTGTCCCTCATAGCCTCTCTTTACTTACTTATTTTTTCTTATGTGCATGCATGCACACACACACACACACACACACACACACACACACACATTGCAGATTTAAATTACAATAATCTAGCTGCCTGTAGAATCCTACCTCTACATGAATCTCATATTGCTTGCTATGATTAGAACATTGTAAGCATGCAAAGAATGTATTATTCAAGCCGTTTTTATGGCATAAATTAAATGATGGAATTCTTTTAGGTCTGTTTTCTGAAGACCAGAACAGAGAATCTTTTTTCACAAATTTTTATGAAAAACAAAAGAAAATTATATTGAGAGCTTTAACATTGTGCAGCTTTAACACCTTTTTCTCAGAGGGTCTTGATTGTCACTCCTTTCATCTAGTCAGTCAGGTTTACAGCCCTGGAGTTGACAGCATGAGTAAGTAGTGCCACTAAAGCTGTCATTTCAGTGAGAGAAATTACTGCCGTCTGCCAGTTGTTGTTGAGGGTTGAAACCAGTGTTACTCACAGGTTATTGTCACCTGTGTGCACTCCTACGCTTTGTCATTTACATTTATTTAATCATGTCATCACTGATGACTTGTGTAGCTTTATCAAACAATTCAGTTATTGTTTTAATTTTGAATTAGTATGTGTGAAAAAGGGGGGAAAACAGAGCTTAATGACAATCTAGGCAATGCAAAAAGGTCATGGTGTTGAATTCTGCAAGGTCTGATTTTTGAGCAGTTTATTCATGATGGAATTTGTCATTTCTTCCAGAGGGTTTTAGGAGATTAACATTGGATAGGCAGTGATGTAACACCAAACATTTTGTGACCACAGTGAAGTGAATTACTAAAACTGACTGAAGAGATTTGGTTCGGTTATTTAAGTACATTTCACAGATTATCTCCATTCTGAAAATACTATATCATAAGTTGGAAAGTTATAGTATTTTCAGCCACACATTTGACTACAAAGACAGCAAAGAAGAGTGATTTTACAAATAATATATTGAGTGCTGTGCAAATCTTTGGCCAATTCACAAAATGACTTGTGTTAGACATTTATTTTATACCTTCTGCAATAGTCTATCATTAGGAAATATATTGGTGATATTTTTGATACATCGCTGCACATAGTGAAACATACCACTGACATACAGTTGTGTCAAATAGTACACTATCCAGATGAAAAAGTTAGTGTATTATGTATTAAATATTGACACTAAATGTGTGCTGAACAACAAAATATATAGGTTAACCCAGAATCATAAACTGAATATGTTTATTCAATTGAATTAAATTCATAATAATTATTATTTTTCATTTCAGACTGAAATATCCTAAAGTTTGAGGTGATGTTGCTGAAGAAACTTGTTTTCATCAAAGATTTTTTTTTAATTCAGTGTCAACAGTATGCACAGCAAAACGACAAATGCTGGTCATCCTGCATCAGCAATGTCTGTTAGGCACAAAATTTGCAGCACACAGGTGTTCCCAGATATTGGCTCTTCTACAGAAGCACAAAGAACAGGACTGGCTGATGACTGGAAACAGAGTATCCAGCCAAGAAAACCAAGCACAGCAGACGAAAGACAGATCAAGCTGACTTCCCTTCGAAAATGCCCAGCAGCAACATCAGCTCAGGACTGGCAGGAACCAGTGGGACCCTGGGTACACTCTTACAGCCCACTGATGCCAAGTGACTCAGCTATGCGTGAAAACAGAAAAACCTGTGTGTGAAAAAACTGAAGTGTCCTCTGAATTGAAGACTGAAAATTTAAATATGTGGCTCTAACAGAAGTCACTTAGTTCACCAAAGGGCTGGAGAGTGCAACAGTGAAGAAACAGTGAAAAGTCCCCATTCAGGTTTGGTGTTGCAATTCTGCCACTGGAGTTAGGAATGTAAATATTAAAATTTCTGGATCATTAAGAAAAACATGAAAAAACACAGCCAGAATTATAAAGACATATTTTTAGCTACAAGAAGAAACTGCCCTGCAAATAGATGCTGTGGTTTACAAGCAAAAGAAGCAGCCTAAATCCACAGAAGAACTGGGGCAAGTCCTTCAACCAACACTGCAAAATACTGGTATTATTTTGTACAACAGAGTGCCTGTGATCTTCTACATGGTAAAGATTTTTCAACTTCACCTGTTGTTGTTTCACTGTGAAGATTACATGTTTGAAACAGTTTCTATCAAATGCTTAATACTTTTGCAGTAATTTCCTTCCTTGACCCATAGCTATTACTTACATTTGTTGCAGCATATTTACTGTTTACCGTTACTGTGTGCTGTTATTCAGATGTACCAAGTTGTGTTATGATGTAATACTGTTGAGCTACCAGTTACTTCAGTCTGGTTAGTAAAACCACTGCATAATAAAATATATGTATACTAGTGCATATTGGATTTCTGATTTTACTGAGGTATAACCCATAATCATTCAAATAAAACAATAAAGGCTATATACATTTAACCTTACATGTCATAAATATACTCTACCTTTTTTGAATAAAATTACAAAAATGAACTTTTCCTAAAATTTTATGTACTTACAATATGTACATTGTATGTATTTTATTCTAGAGAAGTAAATAATGAAAATGTTTATATTTAATGAACCATCTTTTCACAAAAAGAATGACAAAGAGCTTGGAATGACAATAGACATCAAAGATTTTTTTTAATTCAGTGTCAACAGTATGCACAGCAAAACGACAAATGCTGGTCATCCTGCATCAGCGATGTCTGCTAGGCACAAAATTTGCAGCACACAGGTGTTCCCAGATATT
>VUQH01001487.1:0-18855 GCA_015106775.1 Etroplus canarensis
TGCAAAAGATGGGATACTGTCGTGCTTCCCTGCCTGCCTGGGAATCATCTCTCTCTCTCTCTCTCTCTCTCTCTCTTCTCTGGGGTCTGGTGGGCTCATTAATCTTGTCAGGAGTTCCAGGTGCTTAACGACGAGGGCGGAGTCGGAGCTGCACACCTGGCCTCCATCTACACTCTGTAGGGGGTCTTAAGCCCTGCAGACTCCCTGAGACTCTGCCAGAGTATAGCTACAGTTATGCGTAGTAAGCCAGGCCTTTGTCTGTCACTGTGCAAGAATGTTGTTGCTCAGTGTTGTTCAGGCTTGAATCTCACCCTGTCTGACCTTCTGTTCCTCCATCCTCAGGACAAACCCAGCACCTGGACTCTGCCGCTCTGCCTGACCCACACTCTGCACACACACCTGGTCTCACTCCCCTTGGATCCGGATCATTCCGCCTCACTTTGCACATTCCCTCACTTTTACTACACTGTAAATAAACTTGCACTATTTTGTACTCCTGGGTCTGGGTCTGAGTCTGCTCTCAGGGTCCACCCGAAACCTGACAGATACAAAACTGTGAGGTCCTATCAAAGATAGATACAGGAAGCGACCACAGGATGGTGAGAGCAAAATTCAAAATAAACAGAAAGCTAGAAAAGATTAAAACGGACACGAACAAAAACAGCCATGAAACTAAATTTAAAATGTCTAGAAGAAGACAAAAAGAATTTCAAGTACAACTACAAAATAGATTCCAAACCCTAACAGAAGATGAGAAGACGTATGAAAACTTTAACAAAATTATGAAAGATATGTTACAACAAGTTCAAAAGACTGAGGACAGGAAAAACCAGAAACAGAACGAAATAGAAGCAGCTATTTCAGACATGGAACAAAACCACCAAAAGTTAAGAAAAAAAACCAAAATAGAATAAACAACAATTAGTAGAATATGCAGAGATAAATAAAACTGTGGAAAAAACTGTGAAGGAAAAGAGCAAGACAAAAAAGAAAACAAATGATACTGGACATCCTTGAGGAAAGAAAAGGCCCCAAGCAGTACCAAAAGCAGGAGCCAAAAAAGAAAATACTGAAAATTAGAAACAAAAATAATGAATTAACAACAAACAGAAATGAAACACTGGACATCTGTACAACTTTCTATGAAGAACTATATGACTCTAAAGTAACAGCGCCAGATAACCTCCAAAAGTCAAGCCCAGATACAGAAGAAGTACCCCAATTATGAAAGACGAAATAGAAAAGGTGCTGAAAGAAATGGAAAAGAACAACACACTGGGAATTAATGAAATCACAAGTGACATCATGATACTAGGAGGAGAACCAGTAATTGAGTTCTTGAAAATTATTTTCAACCAAGTTATTTCTACAAGGAAAATTTCTGAAAGTTGGAAAGAGGCCATAATTATCATTTTTAAAAAAGGAAACAGTACAGATATAAATAATTACAGACCAATAAGTCTCAAAGCATATATCTACAAAATGTTTACTAGAATACTACAAAGAAGAATGGAAGAGATCCTTGATGAGAAACAACCAAGAGAACAGACTGGATTCAGAAGAGGCTATTCAACAATCGACCACCAACAAGCCATAAACCAAATAACAGAAAAATCAACTGAATTCCAACTGCCTTTGTTCATCAGATACATAGACTATAAAAAAGCCTTTGATTTGGTAGATCATTTCTCAATATTTGATCAGAGAAAAACAGGAATAAATGAAAACTACATCCAAATATTAGAAGACATTTACACAGATGCCACAGCAAGGATACATCTTGATAATCTTATATCAAAAAAATTCAAAATGAAAAGAGGGGTACGTCAAGGAGATCCAATATGACCGCAACTATCCATAGCAGCGATGGAAGAAGTCTTTAATAAATCCAAATTCAATGACAAAGGACTGAACATGAATGAGGAGGTATTGACAGAGCTAAGATTTGCAGACGACGTTGTAGTACTAACCAGAAGTGTGAAAGACAAATACATAAAGGAAAAACTAAATTTATGATGAACTAATAACAAAGAAAGAAATTAATTCTAGAAAATGAAGAAATCTGAAGTTGAATGAAGTTAAAAGGCCAAATGATCACTCCTAAAGAGACATTAAATGAAGAAGTCGTGCAGAATAAGGGCAGCGTGGACAAGTTTCAGAAAGATGAGAGAGATATTTTTAGATAACGAAGTGCCTCTAAACTTGAAAAGACAAGTATTCAGTCAATGTACATTACCAACCCTAACATATATAAGTCAAACATGGGCATTAACAAAGAGAACGATGGACAGATTAAGGAAAACACAGAGGTTAATGGAAAGAAAAATGATGAACTTAACTCTAAGAGACAAGATCCCAAACAAAATGATTAGAGAAAAGACTAAACTACTGGATGTGCCAACAACAATAGCAACACTCAAATGGAAACGGGCAGGACATATAACGACTCAGGGATAACAGGTGGACAATCCATACAACAGAATGGGACCCAACAAGAAAAAAGATGAAGAGGAAGACCAAGGAAGAAATGGGCAGATCAGCCAAGGAAGGAACGACCTGGACAAGAAAGGCAAAGAACAGGCTCAGCTGGAAGTCCAAAGTGGAGGGCTACATCCTGCAATGGATGGAGACAGCCTAAATGAAATGAAATTAAGAAAAAATACATCATTTTTCATGATGTTTTAATTTCCTGAGATGCACTAACATGTAAGAATTAAATTTTAAAGGATTTTTTTGTCAAAGTCTGAATTTTTTAGAAGCTTTATTCGATAAAAACTTTGATAAATCTTTGAGGAATCCTTTAAAAATTCTGCAATAGTTTAATAACATAAACATCCTTTTTATTGTTGGAATAACATATCTTGATAAAAACAAATTGAAAAATAAAACAAAATGTCATTAAAATATGTTCTGTGTTAAAATGAGCATAACAAACTATAAAATAATCTAAAATATATTGTTCAGCTGGCACCAACCTTCAAGGGCTACCAAGGGTTTGTGTGAGGGAAGAAGATGCAAGAGATG
Organism: Etroplus canarensis; assembly: GCA_015106775.1. Taxonomy (NCBI): domain Eukaryota; kingdom Metazoa; phylum Chordata; class Actinopteri; order Cichliformes; family Cichlidae; genus Etroplus; species Etroplus canarensis. The sequence continues at coordinate 3,025 of VUQH01001487.1, forward strand.
GAGGCAGATGATCCACTGACATTGTGATCTGCAGTGAAAGTAGAGAACAGGTGGAAAAGAGCCTGGAGAGGTGGAGATATGCACTGGAGAGAAGAGGAAGGAGAGTCAGTTGAAGAAAGACAGAATATATGCGTGTGAATGAAAATCAGGAAGTTGGAATGGTAAAGATACAAGGACTTTAGGTCGTGAAGGTAGATAAGTTGAAATACCTATAGTCAACATCCAAAATAATGGACAGTGCACAAGAGAGGTAAAGAAGAGAGTGCAGGCAGGGTGAAGAGCTCTGTGACAGAAGGACAGCAGGAAGAGTGAAAGGGAAGTTTCTGATCACTGACAAAAAGACAAGAGTCAGAGCTAGAGGTGGCAAAGGTGAACATGCTCAGATTTTCACTGCAAGTGACCAGAATAGACAAGATTAGAAATAAGTACATCAGAGGGAGAGCTCAGGTTGAGGATATGGAGATAAAGTCAGAGAGCCATATTTGAGGCTGGTGTGGACATATGTAGAGAAGGGATAGTTGATCTAACGATGGAGCTACCAGGCAGGAGGAGGAAAAGAGGAAGACCATGGACAAGGTTCATGGATGTCATGAAGGAGGACATGTAGAGGGTTGGTGTGAGTGAAGAGGATGCAAGGGATAGGATGAAATGGAGGCATAAGAGCCGCTGTGGCTACTCCCAAAGGGAGCAGCTGAAAGAAGAATTTTGCTGAGCCACTGTTAGAAGACTGATATTTACTCTGTAATTTACAATTTTGATTAGGTGGAAATGAGTTGTCAATACTTATTGTATTTAATCTTTCTCCCAAGCGTTTCTTATCCATGCAGCTCAAGGTTGTTCATTTTGTCCTTTTGAATCAGTTTCCAAAATAAATTTGAGGTAATTTTTCCAAATATCAATCAGAGCGAGGGCTCAAGGGTTAAAAAAATAAAAGTCATCAAATCAAAGGAATAATATCAAACACCTCTTTTTTAAATCCAATCCATCTCCCTGTATATGTTTTTATCATTATTATCAGAGAGCTAACATGAATAAAAATACTGACATGATTGAACTGCCACCAACAAACCAGTTATTTCAACAAGTTGTCTGAACAGTGACATTTTAGTTGTTTAGTTTAGTGGCCTCTTGCACACCAGACGGAAGAGAGTAACAGATACAATCCAGCTATCTACACACCCATTATGACAGATTGCTTTTTACTTGTGCTGTGGGCCTGTAAGCATGGCCCCATGCATGTTTTTATGCCTGAGGTCTATTTTTATGGGTTAAATGCATGTAGCATACTTACGCGAACAGCTTATATTTAGCACGTATGAAGGACATGAAGGACATGATTTCCCTCACGGCATGCATAATGTTGACCACGTTGACCCAGCATGTTAGCATTTGTTAAACATAAAGACACAGTGCTGATTGTGGATGATAGCCAAGGGAAAATGCAGTGTGCCCATTCCTTAGCCTATGGCTGTAAGCCTATGGCAATGAGGGAACGATAGATTCACTGAAGTCATAGCTCTGCTAACGTGGAAAACCTTTGTTGACTGCATCTTGTTTTTGCCTACACGAGTGAGATGAACAGCTAAATTCTTTTGAGTCATCTGCAAAACTTTTGATGTGTTCATTAAATGCACGGTAGCTGTAATTTGGTGTTTTACTTGCAAACATGGGTCTAGACAATGTTTTTTTCTAAGTTTTACCATATGAAAAAAGACATTTCATGAGCACTATGACACCTGTGACAAGAAATTATCAAAACAGATAAAACTGCACTGAAAACTAAATGATTTCAGCTTTCATAACTCTGATGCTCAGAGAGTCATTGCTGCTGTTTACCGTTAAAACATTTCCCTCAGCTCCACCTGTATACTGTGATTCTGATGCCTTGTCTCCTTGGAACATGACTCACCTGCATTTTTAGTCATCCATCTGTCTCGCTGTGAGCCGAAGTGCTTGCATTTTAACTGATGCTCTGTTCTGCACGGGTGTCTTCACACCCTGTGTTAGTTTCTAATATCGCACGATTTTTCTGTTTTCTGCAAGTTTGCTGAGGGTGTAAAAATAAGACTTGTCCACTCAAAAGGCATCAATTCACTTATTTATCCACAGAGGCAACATTCTTCAGGACTTTAAAAGGAGCATATTCAGCAAGGCATAGCGATATAAGAGGAGAAATACTTTGTCCTATAGTTGGGAAATTCCTTATATACAGTACTGTACATAACAGATTCCACTGCTTCACTATTTATTCAACAAAAATAAAGTCAATTAAGTCAGGAAGTGAAAAACTAAATGCCATGATTCAGGATGTAGAAACATTTTAGCAGCAGTAACTTAAAGTAATCATGTTCTTGATGATTTTTTTATCCTCTCACAACACTGAGGAGGAATTATTGGCCCACCCTTCTTTACATAATTGCTTCAGTTCATTGAAGTTAGCAGGCACTGGTGCATGCACACCTCTCTTCAGGCCCTATCATAGCATTTTAATCAGGTTGAGGTCTGGACTTTGACTGGGTCATTACAAAATCTTTATTCTTTTCATTTTTAGCCATTCTGTTGTGGATTTACTGGTATGTTTGGGCTAATTTTCCTGACCCAATTTGGTCCAAGCTTTAGCTGTCAGATAGATGAACTTACATTTTACTCTAGAATACTTTGGTATACAGAGTTAATGGTCGAGTAAATGACTCCAAGATGTTCAGGTCATGTGGCTACAAAACAAGCCCAAATCCTAACCGCTTAACCACTGTACTTGATAGTGGGTATGAGGTGTTTCTGGTGATATTCTGTGTTTGTTTTTCACCAAACATGGTGTTGTGCATTATGGGCAAACCTCAACACTTTGGACATTGTTCCACAAGTTTTGTCGTTTATTCAGATATAGCTTTGCAAGCTTAAGCCGTACTGACATGTTCTCTTTAGAGAGAACACGCTTTCTAGTGCCAATTCTTCCAAACACATCCTACTTGTTCAGTGCTTTCCAATCGCACTGTCATGAACTTTATCTTTCAACATGCTGAGGCCTGTAGAGTCTCAGGTGTAACTTTTGAGTTTTTTGCAGTTTCTCTCAGCATTGCACAGTTTGACTTTGGGGTGAATTTGCTGGGATTTCCATTCCTGGGAAGATTGTAGCACTGTGTTAACACACACCTGAATGCTCCAGAGCAGCAAACTGCTGTTTATGCACAGGTCTTTAAAGGTCCCTCCACAGCATTTCAGTCAGGTTGAAGTCTGGGCTTTGACTGGACTATTATTTGCTGGTGGGATTGGGATCATTGTCCTTTTTCATGACTCAATTTTAAATAAGCTGATTTTCACCAAAGGTGGCACTGTGCATTATGACCAAACATATCCACTTTGGTCTTCTCTGTCCAAAGGACGTTGCTCCAGAAATCTTGTGGTTTGTTCAGATGCAACTTTGCAAACCTAAGCTTGTGCTGCCATGTACTTTTTAAAGAGAAGTGGCTTTCTCCTTTTTCTTTACATGTTCAGCCCTTTTTCTAATTGTGCTGTTGTGAACTTTAACATTGAACTAGATAACTGAGACCTGTAGAGTCTGAGATGTAGCTCTTGGGTTTTTGCAATTTCTCTGAGTGTTGCACGGTCTGACCTTGGGGTGAATTTGCTGGGACATCCACTCGTAAGATGATTGGCAATTGTCTTGAATGTTTTCCACTTGTGATTAAACTTTTCAGTGTTGAATGATGGACTTCAAATTGTTTGAAAATGGCCTTATAGCCCTTCTTGGATTGATGGCCTGTAACAATTTCTTCTCTAAGATCATTGCTCATATCTTTGCTCCTTGGCACTGCATTAACACACACCTGAGTGATTGAAACCAACATACTACCAAAACTTGTTTTATAGAGGCGGTCACACCTACTGACAAACAATTAATCAGATTCATTTGATTAGCAGCACCTGGCTGCTACTTACTCATTTATTCCTATAGAAGCAGAAAAGGTGTACTTACTTTTTCCACAAATTGCTTGTGCATTTTGTCTTCATTCTTTTAAATGACACTGTAATATGTGATATGAGTTTGTTCATCTGAGGTTAGATCTTCTTAACTTTATAACTGCTAAGGACCAGATACTGTTTAATATGTCCTCATATGAGCTGAGAGAAGGTTTACTTTCCTTTTCACGACTATATAGGAAAGAGATTGTAGATGGTGACTCAACGTTACTGCACTGTAATCCGTTATCATCAAGCAACCTACAGCTTTGGTCAGTAAAATTTATACAATAGGGCTCATAGTATGTAAATAATTTCTTTAAAACTTTACACTCTAAATCTTTTGGGAATACTGGACCCTGATTTTAAAATCTTGCTGCAATGATTTGCTCCCATTTAGCCCAAACAGCATTAGTTAGCTCAGCTAGCAATATTTTGTGGTAACGCTTACTTGTCAGTTGGCATTTCTGTGCTTTATTTCTTTAAGGGGTTGAGGTCATTGTAGAGCCAGCTTTTTCCAAAAGTGTCCTGGCAAAGTATTTCTTTATGACCCTGGCTTTTTTCATGGTAGGTAAAATTCCGTGCATATAGGTATTGCAGTTCTGCTCACCTTCCAGAACTCAAGAGTTCCCAGGATGCTAGTATGTGCTGACTAAGTGGAATAAAGCATAAAGCAATTTATGCCTTCCAAAATATTAGATGCTAGCTACATGAAGTGCTCACTTCAGTATTCTTTGGAATACAGGCAGCAATTTAGCAAGTACAGGGAGCTTTAATGGCAAACCATTTCTTTTTTCTTTTTTTGACTGGCAGTTCCTGTTTGGCAAAAGCAGACACTTTACTTCAAATTGGTGGGAGTATTTGGGTAAAAGGTTGTGGCTATTTCTCTTAACCGTTTATAGTGTGAACCACTGAACTAACCTTGTCCGCCAGCACTGTGGAAGTTAAAGGTAAAATTGGTTAAAAAACCATGTGTAACTGTTGTCATTCTTGGTACTTTGTATATTTTTTCTCAACACTCTAGTTGTACAGTTTCTTTGGTGATAAGCTTACCTACTGTTGCCTGAAATGCCATTAAAAAAGAAAAAAAGAATAAATGCACTGATATGATTAATAATCTCTCAGTGAAGTAATGAGAGTGCCCCACAAATACAATACCTCGGTTTTCTTATAGTGCTATTCTAGTGATCTTTTAAAGGATGACTTAATGAACTCAACAGAAAACTCAATAATCTCGTGAGTTCTTTTGTGTAAGTGTTTCACAATGCAGTAGATAGTTTCTACAATGAAGATAAGTGGTAAGGTGAAAAGGCAGATTTGTACTTCAAAATACACATAAGAATAGAACTTGAGCAAAAGAGCAAAATACTGTATGTGTTTGCCAACATTCAAATTCAGGACAAGCAGGCAAATCCTGTTTGTGTTAATGCTTTCTTGTGATGCCAAGCATTTGGCATATATCACATGGGATTACAAAACACCCACCCATCCATTCATTTTTCTTCCGCATATCCAAAGCCTGGTCGCTGTGGCAGCAGGCTAAGTTGGGTATTCCAGTTGTCCTTTTCCCCAGCAAAATTTTCCAGAGGAGATGTATAATCTCTACAGGGAGTTTGGAGTCTACCCCAAGGTCTCCCTCCAACTTGCCCTGAAAATCTCCCCACCCAGAAGGCGCCCCAGTTTGATGCCTCAACCACTTTGGTCACTTTGAGCGTCTTCTAGATATCCAGGATCCTCACTCTGTCTCTTTGGTTGAGTAAAAACCCCTTTGAGCCATTTGTATATCTCATTCTTTGGGTCACTACAGAGATCTCATAGCCATAGACAATGAAACCTTCCATTTCACCTCTCTTTCCACCATATCAGCCTGGTACGGTATCCATATCACTAGTGATGGTGACCAATCCATCTATCCAGCTTAAGTTCTATCTTCAAATTACTTGTGAACAAGAGCACAGGTGACTCAATGGGGCATATTATACTTATTTCTGATGTTACATGTTTATTCTTGGACTCTAAAGAATGATACTTATTTACTTTATATTGCAGCCCATACAAACAAACAGTGGGCATGTGGAGCTTCTGTGCTTACAGAGTTTCTGCTCTTCTGCCTGACATCATACAGAGTTGAGAGTAGTAAAGAAAACTGCCTTAATGCAAGTGTTTAAAGTTTTCGGATCATAAGGATTACTTGTACTACTGGCCCCACTACTTTAAACTTTAACTAAGTTTAATACACAATATGGGAAAGGTATCGGGCCACCAACACATTACATTTACAGGAGCTTTTATGATATTCAGTTCTAAAGAGTCCCCCTTTGCAGCTACAACAGCTTCCACTCTTCTGGGTAGGCTTTCTACAAGACTGTAGTGTGCGTCTATGGGATATTTTTTACCCATTCATCCAGAAAAGTATTTCAGAGGTCAGACACTGATGTTGGATGAGTGGCCTAATTTGTCATCTCCATTCTGGTTCATCCCAAAAGTGTTAAGTGGGGTTGAGGTCAGAGTTCTGTGAGGGGCAGTCAAGCTCTTTCACACCAATTTCATCCAGAAATGCCTATATGGACCTCATTTGTGCAATGTGGCACAATCATGCTGGAAAAGAAAAGGATCTTCCCCCCAAGCTGTTCCCGCAAAGTTGAAAGTATACAATTGTCCAAAATGTCTTGATTAGCTGAAGCATTAGGATTCCCTTCACTGGAACTAAGGGGCCCAGACCAACTCTAGAAATCACTCTCATAGCATTATCCCTCCTCCACCAAACTTTGCAGTTGGCATAATACAGTCAGGCAGGTAGCGTTCTCGTAGCAATCACCAGGACCCTTCCATCAGCTTGCCAAATAGAGAAGTGTGATTTGTCACTCCACAGAACATGTTTCCACTGTTCAGTCCAGTGACTCAGCAGAGTGTTGGTGACTTTTATGCACTATGTACCCCAGCACTCTGCAACTTTATGTGGTCTGTCATTTCATGGCTGAGTTGCTGTGGTTAATAAAAGCTCCCACTGTGCAATAATACCATTTACAGTTGATAGCGTAATATGTAGAAGGGAAGAAGTTTCACAAACTGATTTGTTCCAAGGGTGGCACCCTATTTTAGATCGGTTTTTTCACAAATGTTTGTAAAGGCAGACTGCATGGACCAAGTGAAACACTTGCATCTAATGATTACAAGGTGTAGTCCAATACTTTTGTCCATGTGGGGTATGAGAATCCATTTTAAAAACAATATTTGTATATCAGACAGTAAGGAAAAGCATATTTGGCCTTCTTTAAAACTCCTGGGCCAGCACCTCTCTGTTCCATTATTTTGCATTAAACCATTTTCCCAGATTTGGAGGCGCTAGTTCTCATTAAACTATAAAACAATGCATAAACAACAATCAAAAAAATATTTTTTTCTAGTAACACGCACTCAATACTAAAGCAAAATGCCAATGGCACTGTTGCATTTCATCATAAATGATTTCAAAGAGTTTCAAAGATAAAGTAACAGCAGTGACTTTATATGAGGGTTTACCAAAATAACCATTTTTCACTGTGTAAAATATTTTGGTACTCTGTCCCCTCTGTGCCAACTGAGCATGCTACACCTTCTGAAGATAGCATGTTGTATGCCTGTGGGACAGCGATGCCACATTCAGTGTAGAGAGTTGGACACTGCCAGGTATGAGGCAGAACTGGTTTTTCAAAGGAGACGGGAAATGTGCCAGCTGGTAACAAATCGCTAGAATGCCAGACCAGCAGGCAGACATCCCTGAGACGAGACAAGGTGGGTGTAAATACATCCACTCAACGGGATGCTGGATAAGTTCTGCACTGCAATGTGGCACTAGAAATGAGCTTTGCGAGTGTGTGTTCTGGTGTGCGTGGAGATGAACGTGTGCTCGTGGTACCTTCATAAACCCACAGTTTATGATTGTTCAGCTGTAAAAGTGAAACTGATTTATACTGATTGACTATAGCAGGATGTGAAAAACTGACAAGTGACAGCACTAGAGTAATAACAGAGAAAAACACCACTCAATACTAGTGCGCTGAGAATGAACATCATTCTCAAGAGTATCTTATCCTTGAAACATATGCAGCACACATTTTCATCACAGGCAATCGAGGAAAAAGCAAAGATCCAAGGACAGCTGCTGCAGTTTAATGACTTTATCTTCATTTGAATGGGTACCTTTCTCAGAGGAATTGTTCCACATCACTGCTTGAAATCCATTCAGGCAATATGATGGCCACCTGAGAGGCGCATCAACCAGGATTCTATGGCTGTGAGTTGGTTTTGAGAAACATAATACCTTCCTCTCGGCAGAATTATCTGCTCAGAGATAAGTTTGGCTATGGTAAATCTGTGTACCTCAGTCTCCTTTCTGGCTGGTGTGTGACAGGAACCCGAGGCAGGAATGAAAGATGGAAAGCCCTGCAGTGTGAACATCAACACCAGAAAACCTAATCAAACTCTATTTGCCACGAAAGACTGCTGGAACTAATTGTGCAATGGAGTCATCTCTAAGTATCTTCAAAGGGCGGGTGTCCAATATACTGTATATGCTTGCTGCATACTTGCAAAAGAGAAGAAAGTAATTACAGCTGGTGACTGAACACAGCTGGATTCTTATGGCTGGGGGGGGGGATTCACTGAACTCAATTGTGCATTTTATGCTCATTTAAAGTCTACATATATATTTAATTGCATTAAAAATAAATGACCACATTACCTTTCATATAAAGTTTCTCTAACAGCTATAAAGTAAAGCGACCGCTCACGAGGCTTTGCAGCTCATAGCTTTTTGTTTTTTACAGTACTAATACTAACTACAGCAAAACACAAATGTTTTCTTCTGAAAAAACAAACAAACAAAAAAAACCCCAAATATCTAGAGGCATATTTGGAGATAGAGACCAAACCAGCACTAAAAAAAAAAAAGCAATATTTTAACAGGAACAGGATAAATGCTGACACACGGCAGGATTTGAGGTTCATCTGTATGGAGGACCCAGACTGGCACAATAAAATCAATTTTTAAAGTATCAATCAATGCAACAAACATAATGTGAAAAATACATGCAAGCATGAATTTATAAAATGTGACACCAATTTCTATATTCTGTCACATCAGTCCTAAACAGATGTCTATTGTGACTCCACCTGGAATGTGGAAGCTAAGGATGGTGCTGATCAATCAAAAGGTGAAATGTTGGCTTAATTTTTCATGGCATAGATTCAACATGGTGCTGGAAACTTTCCTCACAGATTTTAGACTATATTGACATGACAGCATCACACAACTGCTGCAGATTTGTCAGCTATCAATCTCCCTACCACATCCCAGAGGGGCTCTAATGGATTGAGATCTGGTGATTGTGCAAGCCATTTGAGTACAGTGAACTCATTATTGCGTTTAAGAAACCTGTTTGAGATTATTTGAGCTTTGTGACATGGGACATTATCCTGCTGGAAACAACCATCAGAAGATGGGAACAGTGTGGTCATAAAGGAATAGACATGGTCTGAACGATACTCAGGAGGGCTGTGCTGTTCAAATGATGCTCAGTTGGCAAAAGGGGCCCAAAGTGTCCCACACCATTAAACTACCACCAGCAGCCTTAACTGTTGATAAAAGACAGAATAGATCCATGCTTTCATGTTGTTTATACCAAATTCTGACCCTAGAATCCAAATATCGCAGCAGAAATTAAGAGTCATCAGACCAGGCATCAATCTTCTGTTGTCCAATTTCGGTGGGCCCATGTGAACTGTAGCCTCAGTTTCCCCTTCTTAGCTGACAGGAGTGGTGCGATCTGCTTCAAGATGCATTCAGAGATGATTTTCTGCATACTTTGGATGCCTTCCTACGATCTTGAAGCAGTCTGGCCATTCTCATCCGACCTCTACCATCAATAATCCATTATTTTCTCTTTTTCAGACCATTCTCTGTAAACCATACAGATTGTTGTGTGGAAAAATCCCAGAAGATAGGAGTTTCTAAAGTACTCAGACCAGCCCATCTGGCACCAACAACCCAACAGCCATGTTACACTCAGAGTCACTTAAATCCCCTTTCTTTCCTGTTCTGATCTTCACTTTGAACTTCAGTCTTGAATGTGTCTGCATGTGTAAACACTCTGGGTTGCTAACATGTGACTGGCGGAGTAGATATTTGCTTTAAAGAGCAGTTGAACAGGTGGACATAATAAAGTGGCTGAAGAGTATAAGTTTATAGCGGAATAAGTCCTAATGTAAATAAATATATTAGGGGGAAAAACACAATATTACACCTATCTTTGAGATATATCATGCATTAAATAGTAAATAAATTATCAGTGAGGTCATATTTATTGCTTTCTATGAGCTGCTTTAAGGAACTTTACAGGCTGATGAGCATTTAAAGAAGTGTTACATATATAAATGAAATACATATGGATACATGTGTTTAAATGCAGTAAGTTCTACAGGCATTTTGTAGTTAGTTTGTGGACTGCAGCCTATATGTCACTGTCTAAAATGTGGTAGTACCTGGCTCTCTGCTACCTGACTGCACTTGGATCTAATTATTTGTTTGGGTCAGTAAATCACCTCAGCATTTGAGGGAGTGAAATCCTTATGTGTGCTACAATTAGAAGTGGATAATGTCAACCAAAATGCTCCCTGCGATCACCAGCCGAGCCTCTGAAATCAGATCAGGGCCCACCTAAGTTTCTGTGCAATAAACCGTGGCCCTCATGAGAGAGCTGGAGCTGTGCTCTCCCTCCACGTGCTATAATGACTTCAACTAAGCAGGTCCTCAACAGATGGTGACATTCAACACCCCAAAGGTTGTCTCAAAGCTTAGGCTGGGAGTTTGAGATATTGTTTTTCTTACACAGGGCCAACACCTGTCAGAAATGGCAAACGGGGCCGGAGAAGTTTATCAATGTGAACCCAAACCGGCTCCAGTTCTTCATCATTCAGACAAAAGCTGCCAGTTGGGTGAAGTATACAGCCAGATTAGGGAGACAGCCTGCCAGATGGGAGAGACGGTTCCACTTGTTTCCAGTAATTCTTCAAGTCTTTTATAATATGTCTCTATTAACTTCCATGTTTTTCAAATTTGTAAAGTAATGCATTACTTACTTACTAAAAAAAGCTATATTTTTCTTTGTAAATTAAATAAGATGTGCCAGAAAGCAATGTTCTGTGTGGCTGTGCTTATGCATGAAATGCATACAGAATGTGTGTTTATTGTGTGTAGGCAGAAAACATGTGTTTTTGTAGAAAGCAACATGGTGCAATATAGAGATATCATGTACTCATATTATCATTGACTTTCCAGGCATGTAAACGCCACCATCTGGGCTTTAAGGAATGAAACTGACCCTTCCAGCTTCCTTTCCTTGATACTGTGCATCTGCAGTTTAAAAGTCTGCTTTGCTAAGTGCTTTCTTTCCAGAAATATTAGGATTTTATTCACACGAGGGTTGCGAAAGACACAAGACAATTTGGGTGTTGGAAGATCTTTTTCTGGTTTAGTTTCCCTTTACATGAGATGATAATTTTTACAACCTAGGGGATTTTTTTAACAGCATATCTCTGTGTAGAAACATCTTTTTGTGCATTTACACAGAAATAAAATGCAATGACAATGAGATAAAGTAAACAATGTGGAGTTTTCCACAGACCAACTCACAATTCAAAAACACCCATGACTTTCAAGAGTGAGGAAATCTTTGCATCACCGATGCCCCCAGAGTTCTTGCAGTGTTGAACTGGGCAGTGACACTTCTGAGTGCGTTGGGAGCAGTACTCCTTGTGTTGGATTCATATTTCATGACAGCATAACCAAGAGAAGCCATATGGTAATCCAGGCTGGACCTGCCTTGAAATTCCCCCCCAGCTAGAGGTGGTGGAGTGACCTAATGAAGCAACAGACTGTGTGCTGCCTGGGGTCAGAATAGGAAAGGAGTTCAGATGGCTGTGGTCAGTGGCAACAGCAGCAGCAGCAGCAGCAGCAGCAGTTAAGCCTTGTGACTTGAGCCCCCCCAGGACACACAGCACACTGGCCAGCCAACCACACAGGACACACAAACCCAATGTTCCCAATAGCAGCCCGTGCCAACAGAGATGGAGGTAATCCAGGAGGCTGTGTCATGGCTCCATGGGGTAGGTATGCATGTCCACACATGTGAGTGGGTTTGCATTTGTTTGTGCTCTTTTATTCTTTGTGGGTGAAACCCATTTAATGCTGATTATAAACCACACATCCTCTAACCTCATGCATAATCTTAAGCACATGTCTAATTATAACCTTAAACCTATCAGGGAAAAAATTAAATAGGATGTGTGTAGGAAATGATCACACACATTAAAGAGTCCAGCACACTGACCGTCATGCTCACAAATATGTATGTATGTATATATAATATGTTATGTTGTACTTCATTGGAAAACTGGCTAATGACGATGTAAAAGCCATCTCACATAAGAAGTGGCTGCAATCTTACAGCTAGTCGTGTTCCCCTGGTGCTAATCAGTGTATGAATACTAAACATTAAAGTTACAAATATAAAAAACTTCATCAAGAAAAACAAGACGCACCCCCATTTTCTGCATTGAATAGGTGGCTAAAAAAATTAATAAATGCTTATAGCTTGCAAGGTTTAACTACTTTCTTAAAACTTCCCACAAAAAAAGGCTACATTTAAGGGTAAACATACAGATAACCATTTATATGATCAGTGAAAAATAACCCCATCATAATAAATTAAAATAAGCTCTCACTTGATTCCAATACCAACTGGAAACCCTTAAACCCTGTAAAAAACAAGACTCACAGGACACTTCAGTTGCTCATTAATACAAATGTCTAATCAGTCAGTCATATTGCAGCAACTCAATGCATTTAGGCATGTAGGTCAAAGCAACCTGTTGAAGTTCAAACCAAGCATCACAATGAGTAAGAAAGATGATTTTAAGTGACTCTGAACATGGGTTGGTTGTTGGTGCCTAACAAGTTGGTCTGAGTATTTCAGAAACTGTGGACCTACTGAGATTTTAACCACACTACCATCCCTGTGGTTTACAGAATGGTCTGAAAAAGAAAAAAATATTGGGTTGTTCATGGTAGAGGTCAGATGACAATGGCCAGAATACCTCGACTTGATGGGAAGGGAACAGTGACTCAAAAACCACTCCCTACAACCAAGGCATGCACAAGAGCATCTCGGATTGCACATGTGGAACCTTAAAGCAGATGGGCTATAGCAGCAGATGACCACACCAGGTGCCACTCTTGTCAGCTAAGAACAGGAAACTGAGGCTACAATTTTCACAGGTTCACCAAAATTGGACAATAGGAGACTGGAAAAATGTTGACTGGTCTGACGAGTCTTGATATCTGTTGTGGCGTTCAGATGGCAGGGTCAGAATTTTCTGTAAATAACTGATCCATCCTGCCTTGTAACAATGGTTCAGGCTGGTGATGGTGGTGTAATGCTGTAGGGGATATCTTCCTAGTACACTTTGAGGCCCATAATACATGCATCATTTAAACACCACAGCCTACTTGAGTGACCACAGTGACCACAGTGTACCCATTTCCTGATGGTTGTTTCCAGCAGGATAATACACCATGTCACAAAGCTCAGATCATCCTAAACTGGTCTCTGGAACATGACAATGAGTTCACTGTACTCCATGGCCCCCACAGTCACTGGACCTCAATCCAATAGAGCACCTTTGGGATGTGGTGGAAGAGGAGTTCGACAGCATGGATGAGCAGCCAACTTATCTAAAGCACGTGTGTGATGCTCTCATTTCAATATGGACCAAAATCACCGAGGAATGCTTCCAGAACCTTGTTAAATCTATGACATGAAGAGTTAAGGCAGTTCTGAAGGCAAACAGGGTTTCAACCTGGTACAAGCAAAGTGTACCTAATAAAGTGACTTGCCAGTGAGTGCATCTTTAGCAGATCATAATAGAAAAAAAATCCTCATGAGTAATACTTTACAGATGAGATTACACTGGATATTATATAAGACATCATTATATTACATTATAAGACATCAAGCTTCCTCAGGGAGCACATGAACACAAACAAAAGGTCACATTGTTAAAATCAACCTGTTCTACCTGTTTACAGTTCTAACTTTAATTATTATATGATTGATGCCCAATTATGTTTGTTCTTCATACAATGCATTGTATGGCATCTAAGGAATGTAACTGGCTGTGAGATTGTGTCCACTGCTTCTCTAAGATAACCAATTTCCAGATGAAGGTCTAGTGCAGAGATGGAGCAAATAAATATATATATTTTGCTAGTCAGACAGTGTACAAGTCTGCTTCTAACTTTAAAGCCAAAACAGAAGCCTTAATAACAACTCCATAACAAAGAATTTCAACGTTTTAGGCTGCACTTCAATAAGGAAACAGATATAAACAAATGAAAAGCAAAGCACACAAAAAGTAATCCATCACAGCGAAGGCAGAGCCATCTTGATTCATTTGAGGGAAGACATCACAATCCTGGCTCCTACATTTTCCATAATGTAACCAGCATCATATTATACCCTCCCTTTCTGGTAAACATCCACGCTGGTCAAATTTCCTGCCCCCCAGCTTATACAGCAGCCTCCCAGAATAACCGTGATCACAGGTGGAATAGTACTCATTATGGGAAACTAATCCACAGTTCCTGTTCTGTATCAAAAGCATTTGGATGTCTAGCCCGAGTTAATATGAAGCTTCACTAGCTTGCATTAGAGAAATCAAGTGGGTATTTTCCACTTTTATTCTCGCTAATGTCAGTTTTCTGTCTTTGCACTTCCTTGGACGGTGTTTGCTTTCTGAGGCAATGCAAAGGGAGAATGATACAAAGGGGAATTTTGTCCTAAAAAGACTTCAGTTTTGAAAGATACCCTTGTGACTAATCCAAAAGAGCAGAAACCTCATATTGGTTTGGGATGATGCTTACAATTCATATTTGCACAGAATGAGTACTGTGGATTTTGTCCCTTATCTCTTACATTGGAATTGCATCAGGAAGGGATTTCCTGATGGCGAGCATGCAGGGGGAACAGCAACCGATAACTCTTTTAATCTATACATGGGCGTGTGATCGTTTTACTAAGATACAACTCAAATAATGAAAACTTTTCCTACTAACTTTTCATCAACATTAAAAGATAGTCTGAGAGATGATGCGCACTGCTGTCTTCAGCTTGCATTTTGAACACATATTACGCACGGATGGATATAATGGCTACCCATCTTTGTGCCCAGTATAAACAAAATACCTAGTGAGCTGAATAGGAAAATTATACGCTAAAGAAATTTGCAGTATGTATATAAACAGTTTGCGATATCAACTGTTCCCAAGGAAATGAAAATGCTGTTTTCTCCCTCGTTTGAATCCTTTGAAGACTAGAGAGCAAAGGATAATCACACCTTCACTGAGACCAACTGAACCCAGCACTGTGCAGATGTAGTTAGTGACAAGATGGACTCAGGCAAAACTGAAAATGCGGATGCACTGTCAAGTTTTCAGTCTGCTGTGTGGCAGAAATTCCAATTAAGGATGGAAACCGCAGCAAAATGTGTGACAACACAAGTACTGAAAAAAAAGCTGGAGAGTCTGGCTGTGTAGGTAACAAAGGCAACATGCTGCACTATGTAACACTTTATAATGAAACTTCTGCCAGTACTTTATGGTTAAATGATGTATTTGAGTCTTTGATTTTGTGTAACATTATTTTAAAATATTGTTGTTTGTATAATCCTGTGGAAAAGTCTTGAGCCACCCGTCATTTCTTTATACTAGCTTCCAAGTAGCCAAGCTTTCTTAAATTTTAAAGTGGTCTTGAATGATAGTTCTCCAGGCTTTCT
>VUQH01001488.1:0-12000 GCA_015106775.1 Etroplus canarensis
CAGACCCAGAATGCAGGAAGCAGTTTAGGAGGTTTATTCGGGGGGAAAACAAAAAGGCAAGGCAGGTAAACTAAGGGCGGTCTCCGGAGGGCAGGCTGGGCTGGGGACTGACTGGCGCTGGGTGTTCGGGATAATCCTGGAGGAGGGAGAGCAGAGGTTAGGGTGGTCCAGTGAAAAACTGAGGCAGAGTAACAGGGGAGAGGATCGCGTGGACTGAGGCAGCTGATGCTGAGACAGGAAACTAGAGACTGAGTATGCGGACTAAACTGAGAGCTAAGGGGCTGAAAAGGCTCGAGTGAACTGAAGGCTTACTCGGTTAACGCAACGATCCAGCGTCAGCCTCCTGCTCCTCCGCTGGTTACATAGGACTGGGAGGACTCAGCAAACTGGCAGCAGGTGAGAGGAGGGGGCGTGGCCGGATCCCACGGCTGGAAGGTAATCAGAGGTTAGTGGTCCCCAGCCCAGCCCGACAGAGAGGAGAGAGAGAAAACCAGGGAGGAGAGAAAGAGAGAGACGGGTGGGTCCGCACCGGCGAGGGCAGGGGGGACCATGACACTATGTTGTTTAACATTTCTCAATAAGATAAAAACTGAAACTCTGATCTTTCTTCTCATATAAATATTTTGATCTCACACACAAAGGTATTCTCTTTTTTTTAAATTTAGCCAAGTATCAATATCATTCAATCATATCTGACATTTGTACTATAACAAACCAAACAACTGTAATAACCTGTATGCACCTTTAATTCACTCTATGAAAAATATGTATTTAGCAAGATAACTAGAAGACTTGAATACACTTTTATTGGTGTAATGTTTACTATTGGAGGGGACAGGAAATTCCTTTTTTTAAATTATAAATTATTTTCCACCTCACTCAGCATGCAGTCTCAAATTAATTATAAACATAGTGAGAGCAACATAAGCTGAATAATTGAAAGGTAAAAGGTGTCAGATGGGTGACAAGAGAGGTGTCATCTCTACCTGTAAGATATCTTGGCAAGCACACAATGCATGTGTATATTTGACTATGTGTGCAGAATTCAGTGTGTGCAGTTGTTACAACTAAATGATTCATTAGCATTGTGACAATCTGGACATTTGGAATCACTGTTGGAGAGGAGGGGATCTGACTCAGTGAGCAATAAGCCAAAGTCTTCACACATATACTAGTAGAAATACCTGAACAGAGATACAGCCGCACAATGAGAGCAGATCCAGACAATCTCTGATGCAGTCTCAATGGGAGGTAGAGATATACACATACTGGTTGATGTTGTTCAGTGTAGCTGCCATATTGTTCAGGAGTAGCCATGCCTTCTGATGCATGAAGGTCTATGGAGACAGAGGTCTATAGTTGAGTGAAAGTTGTGAAGTTTTCACAGAACTCTGTGCAACTCTGAAAAACAAAGTTCACCCTCTCTGCTTCCATAGCATTTAAGAGAGTAACTAGCAGCCAGGTGCTGCTAGTCAAATGCACTTGATCAACTGATCATCAGCCAGTGTAAACACCTCTATAAAAGCCGGATATTTTGGCAGTTTGCTGGTTTGGGGTATTCAGGTGTGTGTTGACACAGTTCCAAAATTTCCCCAGGAGTGGACTCCCCAGCAAGGTAAGACCATGCAATGCTCAGAGAAACTGCAAAAAACCCAAGAGCGACATCTCAGACTCTACAGGAATCAATCAGCATGTCAGTACTGTTTGAAAAAAGACTCAGAAAGTGTAGCTTGTTTAGAAGGGTTGCCAGGACAAAGTATTTTCTCTCTAAAAAGAACATGGCAGCACAGCTTAGGTTTGCAAAATTGCATCTTAACAAACAGCAAGACTTCTCCACTAGACAAAAGCGAAGATGGTTGGTCATAGTGCACAGCACAATGTTTGGAGAAAACCAAAATACAGCATATCTCCACAAACACCTCATACCAACTTTCATTCACAGTTGTGAAGGGATGATGAATTGGCACAGGACCTGGGCACTTTGCAGCCACTGAGTCAACCGTGAACTCCTCTGTATACCAAAATATCCAGGCACAGGAAGAAGAAGCAAGCCCCACACAGGAAGGCCCCAGCTGGTGTTTGAACCTGGAACCTTCCTACTTTGAGGAAACAGTGCTCATCTCTACAACCCCATGCTGTGTATACATTACTGGATACATAGGTTATAAGGCCTAATAACTCTTCAAATTATATTAGCAATAATAACAATGTACTAATAACTCATTCCCAGACCTGTTTGGCTATGTGTTGCCACTTGGAGAACAAGTGAATAATTTCTGCCCTGAGTTTAGTCAAACTGAGTGTCTCTTCAGCCACCTTTATAAAGCAGGACACTTTATCAGATTCCCGACTGTAAAACTCCTGATAGATACTTCAGTAAGGTATAAAACATGGACTGCTCCAAACATTCTTCCAACACTGACACATGTGGAGGTGCATTATTTACACATGACTTGATTAAAGATACAGGAGTGCATGAAAAACTGCAGTCTTCTGACAATGTCTTGAACCTCCTGGCCAATTTCATTTTTCATCACCAAAGGTTGATTCTTGGGACTGCTGTTTTAACGTTTGATGTCTTCCATTGCAAAATTGCTTAAGGGTGTCTACATTCTGTCATGATTGTAAACTATACCAAGTTTGTGTGTGTTTAACTCTTCCAGGGGTCGGCAACCTTTCCTATCAAATCACAGAAAAGCTATGCAAGCCACTTCCTGTGGTTGTGCAAATGAACCAAATTGAAAATAGCCTGAATTTCCAATAAATAAACCATAGAGCCTAATATCTTTATATTTATTTGTAACTTTAAGTTTAATTTTGATGAAAGTCAAGTCATAGATCAAGAACACCAGTAAGCCAGAAGCCTTGGAGGTGAAAGCAAGCAAATCTTTTTAAAAAATGACTAGTGTTCATTTCTATATTCATATTCAACTAGTCAAGGTCATAAGGAGACACTGGAGATGGGTGAAAGATCCACATATGGATCAGAAGCCACAGGTTGAAGACTCCTAATCTGCCCTGTTTTGTTGGTGCAACACCACACAAGAGCTGCAGCTTTGGAGATGCTCTGACCCAGTTGTCTAGCCATCACAATTTGGCCCTTGTCAGACTCGCTTAAATCCTTACATGTGCCCATTTTTCCTGCTTCTAACGCATCAACTTTTAGAATAAACTGTTCACTTGTTGCCTAAAGTATCTCACCCAATAACAGGTGCCGAGATGAAGAGATTATCAGTGTTATCACTTCTCTTGTCAGTGGTCATAATGTTGTGCCTGATCGGTGTGTCTCTAGTCTACGGTGAAGTTTGTAGTAACCTCCATTTCAATTCACTGTCCTCACTTTCTTCCATGTTGAAGTGTTAACTGTAGATCTAAATGTTACCTCAGTTCAAAGGCTTGGGCAAAAATGGTACAACGAACCATATTTCCACCAGTTGTTAAATGATCTGATAAAATTGCAATGTAACAATAGTTCACACAGAGTTTTGCCAGTGGGAACTTTTTGAGCATCACAGGGGATAGTTTTGATCCATCAGCCTCTGGGCTATGGTCCCAGCATGCTTCTGCTCCACCACTCTGCTTTCTGTAAGCAGATGTGGTGGTCATGCAACACTGTACAATTACCTGAACATAAGGTTTCGGAAGTTTTCAAGCCAAGTGAGTGCAATCGGACAATTTTAAGTGCTACCTTACTGTAAAGCCAGCGATGTATTTCAGCAACCTTTTTTTATAGGTAAGCCTATTCCCATACAGGATTCCTTACATTTTCCCATTGTTCCCAAAGTGTGATGCATTTTTACACACACTGTTTCCTCTTCATAACTCAAAAGATTGCTTTATGGCAATTTTTCCAGCCTTGCAGTGATAGGATTCAAAGCCACGCCTCATTACAATCTGGAGTCTAATTCAAGCTGCTTAGACCACTCGGCCACACTACCCTTACTCCTGCTTGTTTCATATCTGCAGTCTGTAATGAAGAGAAGATGAAGCATTGAAAGATCTATAGCCACCATCACCCACTGGTCTTGCACTTCTGCTTTAAAACCTAAAGTATGGCATTATTTACACAATTTTCCTCTCATTTTCTGTCCTCACTTTCTTCCAAAGAAGTTAAAGGTAAGTCCAAAAGACGACGGAAGGTTTATAAATCCAGTGGCTTGTGCAAAGTTGGGACAGCTAATTATGGTCCCATCAGCTATTTAGTCATCTGAAAATACTGTAATATGATAATAGAACTGAAAGAAAAACAAAGAATAGGAGATTTTGTTGCATGTAGTAGGAGATGGTTTTGAACCACTGACCTCTGGGTTATGGACCCAGCAGACAGAAATACCAGGCAGGCAATTCAGCCTTTACACACAAATGATTTTCTCAGGGCCACAGTTTAAATATTCTGTTATGTCACTTTTTCCAACCCTGTTTAAGTGTGAATCTGTGTGGCAGTAAGGGATTCAAACCCATGCCTCCTGAGACCCCTCAGCCACACTATCTTTTTCATAAGCCACTGTTATCTCTTCAGTTTATTTAGTTATTTTTAATTAGGTGGGGTGCCATCGTTTGACACTGGCCAGTTTGATAAGACGAATGGCTCAATAAGTTTTGTGCAAGAGTTTACAAATGTTTATTTCTGTTATGAAATTGGGCATTTTAACCCTGGAGTCATCAGGAGTTGACCTGGCACTAAAGCCAGCCTCAAGTGACCTTTTGAGCAACTCAGTGTTTTTTGAAAATGACCTAAACTTCTGCATGTGAAAAGCTAGGGGCTGAAGGTGGCCTTTTCAACTCCCACATCTGGCTTAAATGCCCTGATTTAATCACCAAGTTGCTGGAAACCCACTAAATGAGCAATTTATCTTAAAAAATAAAATGTTACTTTACAAATTAACTGCTATCCATCGATTTTGTCATGTATGTAGACCAAAACCATTTTTTGTGCTTGGCTGTAGCATGCCTCTTTTTGTTGTTGAGTTAGGGCTTTTAACACTGGAGACTGTGGGGTTTAACTCAGTATTGGAGCCAGCCCCAAGTGGCCGTTTGAGGAAATACAGGCTTCTGATAATGTCCAGAACTTCTGCATTTTCATCACCAGAGGTTGATTCTTAGTACTGCTGTTCCAGTTTCCTATTGGATGTCTTCCATTGCAACATTGCTTCTGGATAGATGTGCTTTGTCACTGGCTCCAAACTATGTCTGGTTTTCATGAACTTTTCTATCCTGTTATGTTGGTGCAAATAAACACTAACCAAATAAACAGAGCCGGTAACTTGATATGTAGAGCCTGTGGTGGAGTTTGGAGTGACCTCCATCCCATTTCCTTTCATTTCAATGTTCTCACTTCCTTCCAAGAGTGTTAAATGTTGGTCCAAAAGAGCACAGAAAGCACACAGAATGCAAGTACAAAAACAGTACAGCTAACAACATTTCCACCAACTGTTTAGCCATCTGAAAACATTGGAACAGAAGGATGGATTAAGAAAATATGTAGTACTCTTGGTTATGCAAGTTTCCACATAGCAGAGAATGGTTTCGATCCATTGACCTCTGGGTTATGGGCCCAGCACGCTTCCACTGCGCCACTCTGCTTTGCATTTAACAACACCTCATGACACAATAACCTGCACAGAAGACCGTGGACACTAATTTTCAAGCTAAGGCCGGCAGAAAAATTTGTCTGGAAACTGATGGAAATCAAATCTTTGGAAATTGTTGATTGCCTCTGCTGCTGTATACAATGGAAATTTCCCTGCTGTGAAACTAAAGGACTATCTCATCTCTTCTTGTCTTACCTTATCTTATCCTAGCTTAAGTCTTTATTACAATATAATTCTAATGAGCTATGCGGATTATTGTCTTTGATTTAAAACAGCAGTTCTTTATAATGTGGGAAATCTGAGACATATTGAAATTGATCTTATTGAAAAAACATGTAGTTCAACTTCTTTACAAAGATGGTGAAGTTTTTTTTGTTTTGTTTTTTTTTTAAGTTTATAAGTTATTATGCAATAGCTTTAGATCAAATTGGGTTGTACATGCCCCATCATGTAAAATGGATTTGACATCCATGGTGTACATGGCAGCACTAAAGACAGAAGATATTTTGGAACAAGATGAATTTCTGTGCAGCAACCCACAGGAATTGAAGAGTTACCTTATTATAGCGCTTCTTTGATACTTTGAAGGTATGGAGTGCCTTTTCAACCCTTGATTTGAGACACAACCTGAAGAACATGTTCCAGCAGAACACTTCTGACCCGACCCATGCCTCCTGAGAGACAGGAGCCCTAATCCAGAGCCTTACACTGCTTGGCCAGATCCCACAGGTCGTGTTGGCATTTTTATATATTTATTTTTGGAATCCCAGCCAGATCTCATCTGATATTTAAGCTAAAAGATTTTTATTTTTTTCTATTTGTAATACCTCAAACCAATACAAATGTTTTAAGCTAAATGAAATACTTATCACCCTGAACATTAAACCAAACAAACCCAACTAGTGGCCACACCATCATTTTCGATAAAAACTACAAGCATAATGTACTTACACAATATTTCAATTAGCGGTAAATACTAAAGTCACTAAAATTCAACCCAAAAAGAAGAAAACCTATGAATCCATTATACATCCATGCTTATGGCCATGCAACCCAAAGCATGCCTTATCTGGTTTTATCTTGGAAGCTGAGGAAGGTTGGGCCTGGAGATGCCCTAGGAAGCCAAGGTGCTACAAACTTGGGAGGTGGCTGTGGTTCAGGAGGTAGAATGTGTCCTCCTCTAGGTGGAGGGTTGGTGGTTCAATCCCAGGCTACCCCAGCCTGTGTACCACAGCGTCCCTGAGCAAGATGCTAAATGCCAAATTGCTCCCAGTGTGTCCTCCTGAGTGTGTGATAGTTACCTGTGTGCTTTAAGACAAAGAATGGGGTTTGTATTAAAAAGTGCTTTGAGCACTCAAAATAGAAAAGCACTCTATAACTACCAGCCCCTTTTCTATCCATCAGTCCACCTATTTAATTCAGGGGGCTTAAATTTGTTTGGGACAAATGTTCACTTCAGGTTTCACCTTTATTTCCACATAATTTAGTTCATTGTTCTTTGCTTTTTCTTATTTCCAAATAAATAAATGTTTAAAAAAACAACAAAAAGCATGTATCTTAGCAGAAACACATTTTTCACTGCCACAACAGTGGAAGAGAGGGGTCTTCATGATTTGATGTCAAAAATAACACTTTGGATCTGCTCTGAGAAATGACTCAAAGTGACAATGCACAGGAGACAACATGACTGAAAACTTTATATATAAATATATAAAAAGTTTTTGAAGTCACATGATAAGGCTTTGAACTGGCCGAGCTGAAAATGACTGACATTTGTGCACTCACTCAAGAGAATGGAAATTTAGTCAGAAAAGTAAATTGCTAAGAAGGCAGGACATGCATGATTTCCGTGTTTTGTGAGAAGTTTTGTTTCAAGCAGTTGGTGGAGGGGCTTCTACAGACATCTGCTAACTTTTAATGCACTACAGTACAACACTGAAGAAAAACTGCAGCTTGATAATATGTAGAATCATACAGTTGCATTTTTTTAACATTGAATTGGTGATCATAAACTGTAAAGTTTCATGACAGGTGTGGATTGTCTGTATAAAATTGCAGCTTAGATACTCAAAGTGTATACCTATTTCCAACTCAGTGTTTTTATTCTTAGACTCTACTAAAGTAACTTTGTATGATTCACATTTGAAAATAAATCTTTTGTATCTTATATTGGCCCTTGGTGTAGCCCTTCAGTTCATCCTCTGTCTGAAACAAGCTGTTTTAGCGCATCTTCCTTGAACTTTAGTTTGATTGGTTTTTACAATTTATTTTACTTTTCTTGTGCTATTGTCATCTCTCCAGTTGGTGATTAAGTGAAGAATGTAGCCACCATTGGTTTGTATACTATGGTCTTTTTAAAATCTTTTTTGGATGATGAGGTGTGGTGACACCAACATTGCAACTTAAAAAAAAAAATGGCATTTTTTACCCTTCTGCTGGACCATTTTGCTTTCTGTAGGCAAAGGTGATGGCTATGGTCTCACAACACAATGCCCTGACTTTCCTAAGGATATGGAAAGTAACTAAGAAGTCAAGCGAAGGCAGACAGAAAAGTTTGTCTGGCAGAGTGTGTTAATACATTTGTGCGTCCACCAGCCCCATTTCCCGTTTTTGCATATTAGGCCACACTAGCTTACTCAGTGACCATGACCACTGGTGTGTTAAACCACAGTTACCTCTGTTTGGTATTTTGAATAGTATCATCTAGGAGATGAATTTTTGGAGGGGGGGTCCTGAATCATCCAGGAAGTTCTGATTAAGTTCATGTACTTTTTCTAAAGCATGCACTTAATGACACATTTTAGAAACCAGAAGACGTAATTAGTTTGATTATTTGATCATTTAAAATCATTTTGAATTTTGAGTTTTTCTATATTTTTGAATAGGACTAATTGGAAAAACACCTAAATTAAAGGGGTGTAGAATAGTCTATTGGTCATCCTGCCCCTAACACTAAAAGGGATCCTGGATATTGAGTGTATGATAAAATATTTAAATTATTGACATTTATTAAAAAAAAAAAAATCAGTTTTCAGAAATAGTCAAATTGCCTAAGTAGGCCAAAAGCATTCTTTGTTCACAGCTGTAACCACACTTCTTTGAAGTCAAAAGTTAGGTCATTTATCACTGGAGTCTGCTGGATTTGACTCCGTATTGGAGCCAACTTTGAGTGGCCTATTGAGGAACTACAGTCTTTGTTCTGAACCTCTACGTCATTTCTCATCATCAGAGGATTGCACACTGGATTGCAAGTTGCTTAAAGATTCCTTCATATGGATGTCCACATATCAGATTTTTGAGTGTTTTTTTATCCTGTATGTTAAATAAAAATATTTTTTGAACTAAGTATATACACAGAGTAACTTGATCTTTAGTGACCATTTTTCTCTCTTTTCACTGTCCTCACTTTCTTACGAGAATGTTAGAGTAGGATCCAAAAGACAAAACGCAGCAAAGTCTTGTACAAAGCTGTCACAGCTAACAATATTTTCACCAAACTGTTAAGTCATCTGAAAATATTGCAAAGAGTGAACAGATTCACACTGCATGGAGTTTTGTTGGCTGGAAATTTCTGCACGTAGCAGAGTATGGATTCAGATCTCAGTATGGTCTGTTCTTATACATTCGCCACACACAAAACATCCTTGGTGTGAGACCAGGCGAAGACACAAGCAACTTGCACAATGGGAAGGTTGTATCAGAAGAAAATCTCAACAAGAGCAGATTTTTCCACAGAAGAGACCCTTTAGAGAAATAAAGGAGGAGCAAATGATTTTCACATACAGCAGAGGATGGTTTCGATCCATCAGTTTCTGGGCCCAGCAAGCTTCCGCTGCGCCACTCCGCTTGGGTTCGGTGTACTTTATGACTGTGGCTTTTGTGGCACTTCAGAGCCATGGAGTACCATGACTGCTCTTGAATTGAGATTCAACACTAAAGAGCCTATTCCCATTCGGTGCCTCTGATTCCATTGCACCATTGTCTGTAGTTTTTTTAAAAATAACCTTTAGACACCAATTTTCCTCTATGAGCTCCACACACACACACAAAAATCTGACTGTGCTACTTTCTCTCTAACACAACACTGTTTTGTAAAACTCTAAACGGCAGTTGCAGGACTGAAATCACACTTCCTGAGAAACTGGAACATAGCATCAATACATTAGATCGTGCAGCCACAGCACTTTTGCGTGTGCTGCCTACACCGCTGTAGTTGGTGAAAGAGTGAATGTCAAGTGAAAAACGTCATTTCAATGCCCTTACTTACGTCCTTACAATTCCTTACTATTTTAAGAATGTTAAAGATAGATAAAAAAGAGTAAAGCTTCAATACCTAACATGCTTCTGCTGCACTACTCTGGGACAGCTATACCTCACAAAACAATAGCTTGAACATAAGGCTATGGAAATTAATTTGCAAGTGAAGACAGACACAAAAATCAGTCTGGCAGCTGATGGAAATTAAATCTGTTTCTAACAGCTGCTTGGTGTTCAGGTTAGCTCCAGAGACAGAAGACATTTTGGTTTCAAAAAAGCTCCAAGCCACATGTCTGACAGAAGTTATTGTGCTACCTTATCATAGCACTTTTCTGCCACTTTAAAGATCTTTTATGTAATGGAGTACCTTGTCAAACTTAGAATTGACAAATTCTTGAAAACAAGTTGTGCATTGTACACTGGAATTGATGAAAAATGATGGAGCCAGCCTCGAGTGATTTTTTGACCTGAACTTCCACATATGCAATTTCCCTCCTGGGATTTGTATAGTATTCTGAATATGATTATATGAAGGTTAATGGCAAGAGCTGGCTCTGTTGGCACCCACTTCTTGCTCATAGAGGTATAAAATGCAACTACAAATTTCAGACCCCTGTCTTCTATCCTTTCTTAGGCAAGTTTGGTCCAACGGCCCCAGAACAGCATTGTCCTTGTTCTTCCTCCCGGCTCCAGTTCAGCAGCTGCTCATCCAGGGGAAAGCTCCTATTAACCATGCCACCACTGTTAATAACTCAGCCCCAGTACACTTTTCAGAAATAGTCAAATCAGTTAAGTAGGTCAAAACCACTCTTTGTCCACAGCTGTAAACATACTACTTGGAAATCGAAAGTTAGGTTATTTATCACTGGAGTCTGCTGGGTTTGACTCAGTATTGGAGCCAACCTCGAATGGCCTATTGAGGAATTCTAGTCTTCAGAAATTGTTCTGAACCTCATTGTAAATTTCACTTTTTCATCATCAGAGGTTGATTCTTGATACAACTGGGTCAACATCATGCTGGATTGCAACACTGATTAAGCATTCCTTCATATGGATGTCCATATGTCAGGTTTCTATGTGTTTTTATCCTATTATGTTGAATAAACAATATTTGAACTAACACAGGGAAACCTGATGTCTTTGGCCTATAGAGGAAATTGTAGTGACCATTTTCTTGTCATTTCACTGTCCTAACTTTCTTCCGAGAATGTTAGAATAGGATCCAAAAGATGAAAGGAAGCCAAAGTTTTGTGCAAAGATGGTAGAGCTAACAATATTTTCAGCAAACTGTTAAGTCATCTGAAAATATTGCAAAGAGTGAACAGATTCACAGTGCATGGAGTTTTGCTGGCTGGAAATTTTTGCATGTAGCAGAGTATGGATTCAGGTGTCAACATGGTCTCTTTTACATTTGCTGCGTACACACAAACTATCCTTGGTGCGAGACCAGGTAAAGACACAAGCAACTTGCACAATGGGAAGGTTGCATCAGAAGAAAATCTCCTCCAGATTACCAGTGCAGTTTTTTCCACTGAAGAGACCCCTTAGAGAAATACAAAGGAGGAGCAAATGATTTTAATACATTGCAGAAGATGGCTTCAATCCTATTTAATTTAATAATCCTATTATGTTGATTCAAAAAACCTTCTTCTTTCAGCGATGATGAACATGATACTGCCCCTGAATAAAAACCTCTAACTAAAACCTCTGTTCTGCACAGGGGGGCATTGTATTTTCACTTAAAATGCATAAAAGGGGAGTAATTTTGTTTTATTTTTTATTATATTTCCTGAACACATATTTACTTGGAAACTTTTGTTATGGGTCACCACAGTGGATCATTGAATTTAAAATCCTTCTACTTACTTACAAAGTCTTGAACAATCAGGTCCCATCCTAGCTTAAAGACCTCATTATACCATATTTTCCCATTAGAGCACTTCTCTCAGAGTGCAGACTTGTGGTTCTTAAAGTTTTTCAAAGTAGAATGGGAGGCAGAGCCTTCAGCTATCAGGCCCGTCTCCTGTGGAACCAGCTCCCAGTTTGTCTTCAGGAGACAGACACCCTCTCTACATTTAAGATCAGGCTTCAAACTTTCCTTTTTGATACAACAGGTTTAGGCTGCTGGGGGGCTTCTTATAATGTGCTGGGC
>VUQH01001490.1:1259-17057 GCA_015106775.1 Etroplus canarensis
CCCTCTCTTTTATCTCTCTCTCTCTCTCTCTCTCTCTCTCTCTCTCTCTCTCTATATATATATATATATATATATATATATATATATATATATAGTTTTGCAGGGGGAGAGGTCACTAGACATTTTTCCCTCCTTATTTTATTTGACTGTTTTTTCACTAGTTTAGGGTCATTGTAGAGCAGCTTTTCAGTTACTGAAGACAAAACTGACAGCAGAGATATTTAAATCAGCAGCAACTGAAGGCAGCTACAGTAAGGGGCTGGCAGAGCATCTCAAGGGAGGAAACAGTGTTTGGTGATGTCTTTAGGTTTGAGGCTATGAATAAGGCTAAATGAACAAGCTAAATGACTTAGCAAATCTAATTTACTGAATCATTTTCGAAACAATTTCAAAAATGGCTTTAAAAATGGTTTTTGAAAATCATCTTTTTAATTCTGAATTCAGAAATGGTTTTGAAAAATAGTTTTTTAGGGAGTTTTTTTATATTTTTGTACTTTTCTTTTACAATTCAAGTATTTATTAATAGATCAATAGTTCATTTTAGAATTCCTTTTAAAATTCTTTTTTATTGTTAAATTAATGCTAAATTAATTTAATGTTTTATGCTGATTTGACTCTTGTGGTCCTTTATATGAAACATCAGGCAACCATTGGCTGCTAAGGATTTTCATCCAATTACTACTGTAAAAACAAGGCACTGTTACTCCTTACCAAATGCCTTAAAGTCACAGCAGCATGATCGCCTTAACAACAAAACCATCAGCCACAAGCTGAAGCCACAAAGAAAAGTATATATATATATACCCAATGGATTAAACCATCCGTTCTCCCATTTTCACTCCATACGTGTTCTGTTTGCTCCTTATTTAATCGAGATAAATGAAAATAAACAAAACCAGGAAGCAGATTTCACCACAGTGCAACACTGTTTCCCCAGTGAGACACCATCTGTTTGCTAGCTCACTGCAACAATCACTTCACCTGACTGTCAACAAACGGGGAAGATATCTTGTTTCCTCTGCTGAGATACAGCAAGGGTTGAGGAGACCTTGTTATCTATGGCAATATAACTTCAGTCTATTCTGTGTGTCCCTCCACTGCTGCCTGTTAAAGAAAAAATATGTTCATGATGATATTGCTTAAGAGAGACACAGGCTCATCCTCCCTGGGGTTTCTGGTCTCTAGATATGATCCATGTTTTCCGTGCCGTCAGTGCAGCTCTTATTGTTTACCAAGAGAGTATAACACAAAGCACAGCATGAGGCAGTGTACCCGTTCAAAAGACGGGCAAGGAAGTCAGTACCAACTGTGCAGTGAATGCCATTATCTATGGTGTGCATATTGAGAGGCACCAAGGGCATCAACAAGAACGTGTTGTGTGTTTTGCCATGCTGTGAGCTGCCTTTCAACACATTTCCAAGGGCAGCTTTGGAAATGCACTATAGGGGCCCAGAGATAGAACAAAATATTCTCAATAGGCCATCAGCTCATGTTCTTTTCTCAGTCGTAAGAGAGAGACAGGGAAGGATAGAAGGGGAGAGAGTGAGACTACCATGACCTTTAAAATTCACAGAGGACAGGTGCTCCCTTCGGGGCTCTCAAGAGCACTGCAGCCTGAGGGCAATATCATGCAATTCCAGTGTAGTTTAACTGTGTCAGGGGAGGCATTGAGTGTGTCATTTTTGGTATTTCTCCCACTGAACTTGAACAAAGAGGTGTTTTCTGCTACAAACAGATACACTGAACAGACATTTTGCTCTAGTCATGCTGATAACAAGAATATGTTAGAGCTGTACCTGGTAAGATTTCAGTGTGTTTACGTGACATGAGTAATCATTCTGGGGGTCTGTGATTTATGAAGTATCCTGTTTTTGTGTATATAAACATCACATTCCAAGTTCAGAGATTTGCACGAGCATTTGTCTTTGTTATTTTAAAAAACTGAATTTGCTAGCTGGAACACTGTTAACAAAATCAGCATACTGTTGCATGTGCACAATCTTATCAAGGTTTCCAAATACTGCTGACTACCAACAGAGGCATAGCAGCATAAAATAAGTAACAATGATGCAAACATCCCTGCTGAAGAAGAGCAACATGTACAGGGCCACCTACAATTAAATGCATAAGAATGGCAATGTATTTAGTGTACGTCTCTGCTCAATGTTTAAAACATTATAGATCATGAGCCTTCAGTTTGACTAACAGACCACCATACTATGTACACTGAGGTTCAAAGGCAGTGATGCTAAGCCATGGTATTAACTGTATATAATCTTTAATATGCAGTCACAGCCACTTCATTAGGTACACCTGTTCACTTTCTAATTAATACAAATGTCTAATCAGCCAATCACATTGCAGGAACTCAATGCATTTAGTCATGTAGAAATGATGAAAGGAAGGTGAATTAAGTGGCTGTCAGTGTGACATAGTTGTTGGAGTCAGATGTGCTGGTCTGAGTATTTCAGAAACTGCTGACCTACTGGGATTTGCCTGCATGACCATCTCTAGGGTTTACAGAAAGTGGTCTGAAAAAGGCAAAATATCCAGTGAGTGGCAGTTGTCTGGGAAAAATGTTTTGTCGATACTAGAGGTCAAGCTGATAGTCAGGCAACAGTAACTCAGATAACCAGTCATTACAGCCAAGGTATGCAGGAAAAACATTTCTTAACACATAACACACCGAACTTTAAAGTAGATGGGCTAGAGCAGCAGAAGACCACACCCGGTGCTACTTCTGCCAGCTAAGATTAGAAAACTGACAATATTATTTACACAAACTCACCAAAATTGGACAATAGAAGATTGGGAAAAAGTTGCCTGGTTTGATAAGTCTCAATTTCTGCTTTGACATTCAGATGATAGGGTCAGAATTGGACACAAACAACATGAAGGGCTGGAACGACCCTGCCTTGTATCAATGGTTCAACCTGCTGCTGTTAATGTGATGATGTGGAGGACATTTTCTTGGCACACTTTGGGCTGTTTAGTACTAACCGAGCATCATTAAATGCCACAGCCTACCTGAGTCTTCTTTCTGACCATATCCATCGACTAATGTTGGTTGCTTCCAGCAGAACAATGTACCACATCACAAAGCTCAGATCATCTCAGACTGATTTCTTGAAAATGACAATGACTCCACTGTACGCAAATGGTCTCTACAGTCACCAGATCTCAATCCAGTAGAGCCCCTTTGGGATGTGGCAGAGAGGGAGACTTGCATCATGGATGTGCAGCGATCAGATCTGACACAAATGCACGATACTATCATGTCAAAATGGACCAAAATCTCTGAGGAATTTTTCTAGCACCTTGTCAAATCTAGGCAATTCTTAAGGCAAAAGGGAGTCCAACCTGGTATTAGCAAGATGTATCTAAGGAAGTGGTTGGTAAGTATATGACTTGCAGCATATAAAAACACCACCTGGACATGTTAACTTTCATTCACATTAGGTCTTTCAGTGCCTGCTGCGAAGAGTAATAAAAGCCATGCTAAATGAGAGACTGAGTTAAGTAATTGAAGCTAGTGGACTAGAGATTAGCCTAAACTCTGTTTAATATGCAGTTCTAATACATTTCTGCCCCCAGCACAGTCTGACATGACTGAATATGAACAGACTAACAGAACTTAGTTGCCCAGCGGCTTAACAGGCTGGTTTCGGTGGCTTGTGAATCCATCACTGTCCACGTTCCCAACAATGTTGAGAACAGTACACTCACACCTGCAGGTCGTACTCCTCAGAAAAACAGCAGTAAAATGCCCGCAATCACTTCTTGTTTTGTTGTCATTATATAACTTGAATATATCTGCAGAGCAACTTTTATTCTGAGTGACTGAAAATAAGCCTATAATGTAATTGGGGTTGATAGTTCAGAGTTTCTACCGAAGCACTCTCTCATTTTGCTCAATTTTAGAAAACATTTGTGGCTATCAGACAGTGACTTATTGTTTCTTCTAGCATCTAATATATGTGAATTTTGGCTGACAAAGTGATGGATAGCAATAAAGAGTAATACAAATGTTTTTGTATGTTAGTGCCAATCACGTATATTGTAACTCAGCAGTTGTTTCCTCCTTTCACAAGAGGGCTGTTAGCTGCCATTCATTCTAGTACAATATGAGAAACAACTTCCACAAAATGAAGTGATTCATTGCAGGAAACATTGGGCAGTAATTTTGTTAGGACAACATTTCTGTTATATTATTTGATTATGACAGAGTTGAGTGTTTTTTATGTGGCACGCACAGTAAGAAATGCAATTTCATCAAGAACAAAATTACTCAAAAACATGTTGTTTCTTAAGAAATCTTTGTAGTACGAACACATAAAACTATGCAGTGGTCATGCAGTGAGGTTGGAATTTGGCTCTTTTTCTCGGTTTAGCTATTTTGATGCTTTTTTGGTTGAAATCCCACCACAGAAATCCATCTTTCTGGTCTCAACTGTGTGTATCATTGCCAAAATATAATACATATTGTAAGTGCATGTAAAGTAAAAATATGGGTTCAGAGATCAAAACAATAGCAACTGCTTAACATGAATCTAAGCTGACACTGATTGAGTGGCAAGGCCCACAAGTTCATCACAGAGCTAACATAAATATTCACCCCCTTTAAAGGGAATGATAGGTCCAGCTAGTTGATTCCAGCAGTGTCACAGTTAGTGAAACGGAGATCACCTGAGTGCAGCTGATGTGTGTCAAGTGATTGTAGGGTAAAAACACCTGTGTCTGGGAGGTCCAGTCTCTGGTTCATCAGTATCCCTGCTACAATTGCAACATGAGGACAAAAGAACACTTCAAGCAACTCAGAGAAAAGATCATTGAGTTTTGAGTAAGTACAAGTCAGGAGATGCTACAAAAAGATTTCCAACTCACTGGACATCCCATGGAGTTCTGTCAAATCCATCATTGATAAATGGAAAGAATATGGCACTTTTCAAGGACAGCCTAGAGCTGGCCATCCTCACAAACTGAGTGATCAGGCAAGAAGAGGACAGGTGAGGGAGGCCACCAAGAGACATACGACCACCCTGAAGGAGTTAAAAGCTTCAGTGGCTCAGATGGGAGAGACTGTTCATGCAACAACTGTTGCCTGGGTTCTTCACCAGTCAAAGCTGTATGGGAGAGTGGCAAAGAGAAAGCCACTGTTGAGAAAAGCTCATGAAATCTCTCGTGGATTTCACTCAAAGGCAACTGGAAGAAGGTTCTTTGGTCTGAAACACAAATGTAGCTTTTTGAGCATATGACTAGACACTATGTTTGGCGAATACCAGGCACTGCACATCACCACAAACACACCATCTCCACTTTGAAGCATGGTGGTCGCAGCATCATGCTCTGGAAGGCTTGTAAAGGCAGAGGGGAACGTGCTGAAAAATATCGCCTGATCCTGGCGGATAATCTGACTTAGTCTTGCAAGAGAATTATGGCTTGGGAGAAGATTTCTCAAGATATTAGATATTTATTAAATGTAAAAAAGTTTACTGTCAAAACCCTCCCTAACTATATTTATAGCTGTGTTTAATGGATCAAGATATTTCACGTAGGGGCAACAAGATGAACAAGATTAGATCAGGGTGGTGGTACATCAAACACCATTACAAAAATGTAGACATACCTTTGAGTCAGGGCTTAGGATAAAGTAGGACAGCTGGGCAGCCAGCATTATCTTAGAGACAGAGAAGCAAGAACATTCAACAAATCAGTAATTTAAGAAAAGTGTACTGCAGTAACTGTGGCTGTCAGTGTAATATCTTGAAGGTTTACCTTCCATACACAGTTAACGTTACCAGCTAACAATCCAGGGTATTATAAGGACGCAGCTGCATTTTAAACTTTTGGAGGTCAAAGAAAAAATGAAATGCAAACTGGTTGAGCATGACTTATCAACAACAGCCAACATGGGAAACTATTTGAAACTGGTTAGTTTCTCCAGAGTGGATCATCTGCCTCAATCTCACCCTATTCCTTGCATCCTCTTCCCTCACACCAACCCTCTGCGTGTCCTCCTTTACTACATCCATGAACCTTCTCTGTGGTCTTCCTCTTCTCCTCCTGCCTGGCAGCTCCATCTTCAACATCCTTTGTCCCATATATCCACTATCCCTCCTCTGAACATGTCCAAACCATTCCAGTCTGGCCTGTCTGACTTTGTCTCCAAACTCCTCAGCTTGCACTGTCCCTCTGATGTACTCCATTCTTATCCTATCCATCCTGGTCACTCCCAGCAAAAATCTCAACATCTTCAGCTCTGCCACCTCCAGCTCCACCTCTTGTCTTTTTGTCAGCACCAGCGTCTCCAAACCGTACATCATAGCAGGTCTCACTACTGCCTTGTAAACCTTCCCTTTCACTCTTGCTGCTATCCTTCTGTCACAAAGCACCCCTGACACTTGTCTCCAACCACTCCACCCTGCCTGAACTCTCTTCTTCACCTCTCTTGTGCTCTGTCCATTGCTTTGAATGGTTGATCCCAAGTATTTAAACTCATCCACCTTCACTACCTCTACTCCTCACATCTTCACCGTTCAACCTGCCTCCCTCTCATTCACACACATGTACTCTGTCTTGCTTCTATTGACTTTCATTCCTCTTCTCTCCAGTGCATACCTCCACCTCTCCAGGCTCTCCTCCTCAACTCCTCCCTACTCTCACTACAGATCACAATGTCATCTGCAAACATCATAGTCCACAGTGGCTCCTGCCTGACCTCATCTGTCAACTAATGAACAATTTTTATTGGGAGTAACTCTGGCCTGCAGTATTCATCACTTGCAGCAATACAAATGTGTATAGAAATTTATGTTGTTCACATCTGAGGGTTCTTCTGAGGTCAGCCTGTCTTGTATTTTACCAAGCTATGGATATCTAAAAGTAATTACAAGCAGCAGATCTAGTGAAGACAAAGAGGGTGTATGGTGATGGTCAACATTTACAGCGTTAACAGTGCTCCCACATCTCATCATTATCCCAGCACAATCGAAGCTCAATAAAATGCAAATCAAAATCTATGCTCTTCTTTCTTCGGGAGATTTATACATTAAAGTGCAGCAATAAAAGGAATCTGCTGAGGTTTAAGGTCATGTTGAAAGAGTGTACAGTAATGGAATATAGAATGAGCAAGATGGCTGATTAAATCAGCTTCACATGATATTGTGTGGTATCAGGTGTTTAAATCAGCTTAGAGGGCTATGTGTGACTGAGATTTATACAGTTCACATAGGTATGATTTACTGCAGTACCAAGCTCATCTTTACTCATTAGAGAGAGAATGTCTTTCCTTCTTGTGTGTTTCTCCAAAAGAAGTGGTGACAGCTTTCGGAAAGCAATCATTTTCCAGAGAGCTTGTTTAACAAGCATAAAAATAGGAATTTTTTTTTATCACTAATCTCCTCCAGTGAGCCAACTTTTTAAAAATGCCTCTTTGATCCACCTTCAAACCACCTCACAGATGCACACCTCTCCCCCCTATCCTGGCCTTTAAGGAGCAATGCTTTCTTACTCTCACATTTAATCCAATTCATTACTGTGGGCCCCCCTTGGTACACTCAGCTGTCAGGGGAGACAAAAGCCCCCTGCCAAATATGGATGCGTTTTTGTTCCCTTGGATTTGTGCTGCCCTCCCCTGGGGATACTGCACCCCCGTCTTCCCCTGCACACAAGCATAGATACACTCACACCCTCCTCCACCATCAGCCCTCATTCAGGAGGGGTGAAAAAATACCTGGGGCTGTTCATTGTGTCACCTCTTCTATGGGTGGAAATGGCATTCAGGAAGGATGGGACTGAGCACAGTCACAGTGGAGGGCATATTCTTCTGAGGGTCATGCTAATTGAATGTAAAAAAAAATCCACTATGCTCAAAAGAGGGTAGAGATCTACAGCGAAGATATTAACTATTGATTGATGAATATTGGATGCAAACAAGCTTTGAGGGTGTGGGTTTCAGAATGTTTTTAATTTGGGGGATTTTTTAAATGTTTGAATGCCGTGCTGATTCTATTTGTGACTGAGACACACCCAGTATCATTTCATTTAATCAGCATTATTTTAAAATGTTTACTCGTATCAGCCTTTGGCGGTTTTGCACATTAAAAGTCGATCCCATGTACGGCAAAATACATTTATTCACACTTTGAGCAATTAGCTTTGCCAAACACCTTTTGGGGAAAAAGTAATTACTGGCTGTATTATGCTAACTTGTAACATTAATTTCAACTGTATGTATTTAGGCTGGTTAAACATGAATGGAATTTGGAAACGGTTAACATGTTCTTCAAGTCAGTGTTGGCTGTTTCTATTTTTTTACACAGTTTTATTTTTACATGCTTTAATGTTCAAGAAACAATTTTTCTGTAATATCAGAGTCTATACTGCTGTGGCGCCTCTTTTCACTCAGGAAATGATGTCTAGAGAACACTGGTTGCATGCTGTAAAAGAGTCTATATACAGTCCTGTGAAAAACTACAGTACACCCATGATTTAATAGCTTACAGAACCACTCTTAGCAGGAAAAAGTTGAAATTATCATTTTCTGTGCAACTTTATCAGCCTCTGACATCATTGTGGAGGAGTTCTGGCCCACTCTTCT
This sequence comes from Etroplus canarensis, assembly GCA_015106775.1. Lineage (NCBI taxonomy): Eukaryota > Metazoa > Chordata > Actinopteri > Cichliformes > Cichlidae > Etroplus > Etroplus canarensis. The sequence goes on from VUQH01001490.1 coordinate 9,859, forward strand.
TTACAACATTGCTTCAGTTCATTGAGGTTTGCAGACACTCATTTATGCACTGCTCATGTGGCATTGGGTGATTAGACATAGTAACAGTTACCCTCATTTAATTTTGATATAAACATCTTGTAAAAATACTGTGTACATCTATCCAGCTATTATACCTATAGTCTGTGTTGCAAAAGTGCTAGTCTCGTACATAGTATGAAGGCACATGTACTAGTTTGTAATAACATATTGAGGAAACAGTACTGTATAAGACACGGGTGTATTCTGCTAAGCTAAAGTGTACATGTCTGAACACAAGCCCGTGCTAAATTTGTTATTGCTCTTCTATGAGAGTCTTTATCTGTCACACACTGAACTCGGTTTAAAGCATTTTTGTTGTTCGTATGAATATGTGCCAGAAGAAAGTTAAGATGTGTAATTATCATTTCATTGAGGGTAAAAGAGAATATAAAACAGTACAGGAATGAAGTTGAAACATGTTTTGATAATAAATACTGTTCATAAGAGTAATTCATTAGTGATTATAGTTTTAATACTGCAATGTTCGGTTCACAGAAGCATTTGGTTTAAAAGTGACATTCTCGTTCTAATTGATAAATGTGTTTAAAAACTGATTGTATTTGTGTAATTGTATAATGACACAGTATTGTACTGGACTGTGTGAGACTGCTCCAGAGCAAATGTTTGAGTTTGTTATTAATATTTGGTTACTGCAATACAGTAGCTGACGCTAGCCAAAGAAGAGCAGTCAGTCCATGATGAGGAGTCGGCAGAGTATTTACACAAGTGTGCACCTGCTAATGAGTGTTTCTTTGTATTTTTTGCAGCTGCTGCAAACATAAATATGTTGCACCATGAGTGAGTTGTCCCATCAGTCGTAGACATTTTGCATATTCTGGCAAGCCAGCCAGGAGGGTAGTGCTGCTGGTGAGTCAAGACCACCACCAACCCCCATTCCTTCCCAAGAGATTAACCTTTTTTAGTCAAAAATGGAAGAGACACAGCTTCTGTGTGATCAAGTGAGTGAAGCCCTTTGGCAGCTGGGAAGAGAACCTCTCATGGACATCTGCAGGTGACTGAAATGTTCCAGCCTGGACAGCGGAGAGCCTCACAGCAAGACCAAGAGGACGCTCATTAAGATGGCCTGTTTGATGAGTTTGAAGAAAATCGCGAAGAAGATGAGGTGGAAAAGTTTTACACAGACATAGCCACATACATCAAGAGAATAAATAAAGGCAAGTGTCAGTCAGATGAGGAACACTGACTGGAACCAACACGAACTCTGCAAGAGGTAACATTGAGGAGGGAGTTTAAAATCTGTGGCCAGATTGGAGAGCATGGGCAGAAGGATGTTATCCTACCTCAGCCAAACCTGTCAGATAGAGTTGGGGATAGAAAAGGATACTCAGAGACTGAAATAGTTGTAGCAGTAATCAGGGCCATTAGTCCAGGAATGCCCCTAAGAGACAATAAAACGTGGGCTGATCCTCAGTAAACTGCTCACCATATTAAAGGGACACTACAAAGTAGACAGCCTCACTGAGCTTTAACATCAGATCCTTCATATCTCTCAAGAGCCCAAATAGACTGCCCTGAACTTTGTATTTCATGCCATCACATTTAAAGAGAAACTGTTATGGAAAGCAGCCATTGAGGAGACTGATGAACTGTACAGCAGAACCACAATCCAGCACAAGTTTCTACACTCTATTGAAACTGAGCTGCTCAGTGATTCTCTAAAGTATCAGTTACTCCCCCTCCTCAATGACATAAGCATAACAGATGAAGAACTGAAGCCTCAAAGTTGGAAAGTGAAAGACTTGAAAAACAATAAAGGTCCACTGCAGCACAAACAAACAGCCTAGCCCAGCACCACCCCTCAGTGAAGCAGCAGCTAGTGCCCTGTCAGCTGTATCTGAAGTTTGCTATCTGCCCCTTCAATGCCAGTCATGGTTAGTAAGCCTTATAGGAAGTACTGTGAACTGTTTAATGGATAATCAGCCAGTCAAAGTATTATGGGATAGAGGGGCACAATCCAGTATAGTAAAGCTGGTGGCAAAACAACTTCCCCATACAGTTGTCAGGTCCATTTCAGAGTTGCTAAAGAATAAGACACTGACAGTGTTTGATGCTAATGACACACCCATCCCCTACATTGGCTGGATAGAAGTCAGTTTCAGTCTACACAGAGATTTGTCCACAAATGAGCTGCTTGTGCCAATATTAGTATCAGGTATTCCAGCCATGGCTAGTGACCACATCACTGGCTATAATGTTATTTAAGTCATCATCAGCCAGAGGGAAATGAAGACCAAAGGTGGAAGAAAACAGCTTGCATGCAGCGTGAGTAAAGCTTTTGAAATCACAGTACGAACTGCCCACAATGTAGTCAAGCTAGTCCAGAACAGCAATAAAGACACAGTGATGGGTGTGGTATGTACAGGAGTAAAAAAAGTGCCCTTGCCAGCTAACCAGGTCACCACAGTCTATGTACGGGCACACATTCATTCACAAGCTAGGGGCCAGGACATGCTTTTCTCACCTGACATGCTTAATCCATCACCAGATGGAGTGATCTATAATAATGTAGTAGTGCAAATCCCAGACAGAACAGTTCCCTATGTGCCCATTCCAGTGACAAACACCACAGACAGCACCATCTTCATAGAGAGACGCCAAGTAATTGGACACCTTGAACCCGCAAAGACAGTTTATGCAGCACACATTCAGACAAGGATAAATGAGTTAACACGAGAAAACAAGCATGGTCCAGAGCTAAAGTCACATAATCCAAGTAACATACAACAACTAGAGAACAAGCATGTACAGTGACCAAAGTCATGGGATCCACGTGTGGATCACTCACACCTACCACTGAGTCAACAAGCAGCAGTGAGGAAAGGGTTGTGGGAGGAATGTGAGGCCTTTTCATATGATAGTGACGACAAGGGCTGTATACCATCTCTAAAGATGCATATTACCCTCCATGACACCAGTACAGTGCAAAAGGCCTATATGTCTGTTCCAAAACCTCTTCACAATAAAATGAAAGAGTATTTGCAAGCTCTACTTAACAAAGGCTGAATGACACCATCACAGTCCCCCTACTCATCACCTGTGGTGTGTGTCTGCAAGAAAGATGGAACTCTTCATCTCTGTTGTGACTTAAGAGAGCTCAACCGCAAGTCAGTTCCAGACCGCCACCCCATACCGAGGATCCAGGACATGTTGGATGCGCTGGGTGGGAGCTCATGGTTCTCGGGTTTGGACCAGGGAAAGGTGTACCACCAGGGATTTCTAGATGAAGATAGCCATGCCTTGACTGCTTTCATTACACCTTGGGGGCTCTATCAATGGGTACGCATCCCTTTTGGCCTGAGCTCTGCGCCTGCTGAGTTCCAGAGGAGTGTGGAACACTTCTTCACAGGTCTCAGGGATACTATCTGCCTCCCATACTTGGACAACAACCTTGGGCACAGCAGCAGTTTTGAACAACACCTAGAGCACATTTGCCTTGTCCTCCAGCTTTACAAAGAACATGGTGTTAAGCTGACCCCAAAGAAATGTGAACTGTTTAAATGCAGTGTGACGTTTCTTGGCAAGCTGGTAACAGGTGAAGGATACACGATGGATTCAGCAGAGTTGGCTCCAGTGAGGGCTTTAAAAGAGAAGACCCCTGCAACCGTCAGAGACGTACATCAAATGCTTGGCTTTCTCTCCTATTATAGGCCCTTCATCCCCAACGTCTCTCGTGTAGCCCACACCTTGTATAGCTTGCTTAGTCCCCCACCTTCTGAGAACAACATTGCTCCAGTTTTGGCTAACAAATCCAAGAAGGGGGTAAAGAAAAATAAAGGTCACTTACCATCATGCACATCTGTTCAGTGGACCAGCCTTCATCATGATGTACTGAATCAGCTTGTAGATGCATACGTGCTCACTACTGTGAAGCTTAACGCCACAGGTCACAGATGGGACGCTGAGCTGGCCAACTACAATTTCACCATACGCTATCACCCAGGGAGAACCAATGCAGATGCTGATGGGCTGTCGTGGATGCCACTAAGCGTTGAGGATTACATGAAGAGCTGTACAGCTGAGGTTGGAGAGGAAGTAATAAGTGCATCAATGGAGTCTGTAACAGAAGAAGAGATACTTTATTTATCGCCTACTGGGGAAATTACACAACAATTTTTTCTCCACACTAGTAATGGCACACATGTTGACATGCAGTTAAGATCATGCATTCACACAAACAGAGCTAAGGCATGCAATTGATGATAGGAAGGTGAGGAGAAACAAGGCAGCCATTACAGGCACCAAGGAGCACTGTGGGGTTTGGTGCCTTGCTCAAGGGCACCTCGGCAGTGCTTGGGGGGTTAAGTCGACTCATCTCTGAGCCTTCAGTGCACCTTGTGTAGGTCTGTGGTGGGTCTTGAATTGGCCTCCGATCTCCAATCTTTCTCTTCCACAGGCCAGACAGTGGAGCAGAGGGACCCTTGTCAAGGTGTTGGAGTGATCTAGGCCAGTGCCCTAAAACTGATTAAAGGTATTGACATTAACCAGCCTCTTACACCAGACCAGATCCGTAAAGCACAAGAAGCAGATGAAGTCCTGTCAAGAGTCCTCTGGCATAAGTCACAGAATAAGAGACAAATTAGGACCGAAGTAAAGGCAGAGCACCCTGCTGTGGCCGCACTGCTTAAGCAATGGTTAAAACTTTATGTTGACCAAGATGGTGTTCTGTGCCGCTGAACTGCTTGCTGAGAGCACCTGCTGATTCCTTCAGCCTATTGTCCCTTAGTCTTCAAGGAGCTGCGACAGCAGTTGGGACAGCAAGGGGTTGAAACAACAATTGATTTGATTAGGCAGCAGTTCTATTGGCCCCAGATGAGTAAAGATGTAGAACGCTTTGTGACAGAAGAGTGTGATTGTCTGAAGAAGAAAATACCTAGTAAGCAGACACGTGCACCTCTAACTCCGATCCAGACCACCTACCCTTTCTAACTCTTGTCTATGACTTCCTCCACTTGGAAAAGTGTAAGCATGGCTAGGAGTACATATTAGCTATTATGGATCACTTTAGGTTTGCTCAAGTCTATGTGATGAAAAACAAAGCAGCTAAAACAGTCGCTGACAAGCTCTTCAATGACTTCGCACACAAGTTTGGTTTCTCAACCAGACTGCATCACAACATGGGCAAAGAGTTTGAGAACAGGCTTTCAGGTATCCAGGGCTCTCACATGACACCTTACCACTCACAGAGTAACAGACAAGTGGACAGATTCAATCTCACCTTGCTGTCCATGCTGCGCACCGTGAAAGACAAGGAAAAAGATGACTGGAAAAGTCCCTTGCCAAAGCTGTTCATGGATACAGCTGCACATAGAGTGAGACAACAGGTTATGCACCTCACTACCTCATCTTTGGTCATTCCCCATGCTTGCCCATAGACCTGCTCTTTGATTTAAAAAAAAATGAAACTCATGTGGATTATGACGACTATGTTAGCTGCTGGAAAAAGAGAATGCAGGAAGCCTACCTAATGGCTGCTAAAACGGTTAACAAGGAAGCTGCTCGAGGAAAGGCTTACTACGACAAGAGAGTTAAAGGGAGAGAGCTTCAACCTGGCGATAGTCCTCCTCCGGAATCTCACTCCTAGAGGTGGACCTGGGAAAATCCAGTTCTATAGGGTGGACCAGGTCTGCAAAGTATAGAAGAGAAAAGCTGATGATAGTCCAGTGTACCAGATCAGTCCTAAAAATGGCAAAGGAAGCGACAAGGTAGTACACAGGAACCTCCTATTAGCCTGTGACTTCCTTTGAAAAATCACCAGCACAGACTACTCAGCCACAGAAAGACTCTTCAGCTGTCACAAAGAGAAAGACCCAATCTCCACATAGACAGCAGCAGCAGCCAGAGAACAGTGACACATCAGATGATGACTACAGCGGCACCTACTAGTGGTATCTGAGATCTGTTCCGGGGAGACGGTAAAGGCAGACTCTGCTCAACCTAATGGCAGAGCTCTTCCAGCCCCCAGCAGACCCTCCAGCACCAAGAAGAGGATTTACCACTACAGAGTGAAGAGGATGCACCAGTGAAACCTAAGGGACCTGACCAGGACATTGACAGGCCTGGAGGTGGTGAGTCAGAGACACATGATGAAGGTGAGACTGAGACTGTACGACAGCGACCTAAACGGCAGAGACGGCGACCTATGGTACTGAGTTATGATACATTAGGTCAGCCGACTTTATTTCAGAGTGACTGTAAGGTAACACAGACTCGGGTTACTGAGACTAAAGCTTTTTGGAGACGCTGGGCTGTCCAAGTGTGTTAAAGACAGTGTCAAAACTATAGAGTGAACAGAAATGTCAGGAGACATTTAATTTTGTTGGGGAGAGAGTGGCACTGTGTGGTTAAATTAGACATAAAAACAGTTGTCCCCCATTTAATTTTGATATAAACATCTAGTAAAACTACTGTGTAAGTCTATCTAGTCATTATACCTAGTCTGTGTTCCATAAGGGATATTCTCAACTCTGCCAGCAGGGTGCGCTTGGTGCCCTCAGCATCAGTAGTTGACACTAGCCCAAAATGAGCAGTCAGTCCATGATGAGGAGTCGGTAGAGTACCTACACAAGTGTGCTCCTGCTAATGAATGTTTCTTTTTATTTTTTGCAACTTCTGCAAAAATAAATATGTCGCACCACGAGTGAGTTGGCCCATCATTCACAGACGTGTTACACTTGCTTAAGTTTCTGCTGCAGTATTTCAATCAGGTTGCGAACTGGACTTTTACTGGGCCATTACATCACCTTTTTTTTTTTGCCAATATGTTCATTGTCTTTTTCAAAAATTTTCACAAACACTTAACATATATACATACATACATATACCCACTACACACACAAACTGTATATCCTTGCATCATCCCTCAATCTGAATAAACACAATGAAATTGGACTAATTAATAAATTATGAAGGAAGGAAGGAATAAATAAATAAAAATTAAAAAGATAAAATAGAAATATATATATATATATATATATATATATATATATAAAATAAAAAATAAAAATAAATTTAGAAAAAAAAGGGGGGAAGAAAGAAAGAAAGAAAATGGGGCTACATTTTACAGCATTTGCAAGTTTCAGAAATATCTAGCACTTTCATTTGTCATCATATTTATATAT
>VUQH01001492.1:0-18339 GCA_015106775.1 Etroplus canarensis
TAATATTGATATAGAGAAACCAACTGCGTGTTTTATTAGAGCTTTTATTTTTCTAACACTTTGCCCTTTTTTTGAGCTAGCTCGTGAGCTGTTTAAGCGTGCGTGCGTGCATTACTCCGAGGTGGAGTCCCTTCACCACATCTGCAATGCAGCAGAAAACACAAAAAAAAAAAAAAAAGGGAGAGAGGGAGGACGAGAGAGGCTCACGTGCTCTGACAAAAGAGTGACGCCTTCCTCAAGTGGATTTTTTTAGCTGCTTTATTATTTAAAAAAAAACTGCTTTTGTATGGGAATCCAGAGCTGAAGTAGTTTAGTGTCACATCCTGAGAAGAAAACTTCATATACAAAAGTTTATCTTTATTTTATTTTGTTATTTTTTTATTCTAAAAAGGCACACCCACCATCTCTGGACACATCTGCATTGCACGCACACACGCAGCACCCTGCACCAAGCCAGCGCAGATGTGGCTCAATGGGGTGACCTTTACAAGCAGATCATGGAAGGACTTCACCTCTTACAAGCTAATGCAGCACCCTCTGCTCTGTAGTGGGTTTATTTACCTGTTTTTTTTTTTTAAGTGTATTTTGTTAATGGAAGTATATGTTCTGAGTGATTATCAGTGGAATTACTGTGATTTGTGATGAAATGATATGAGGTTGTGTGCCATACCTGGTTAGTGTGCTGGTTTGATGAGGTTTTTTTTTTTCTCTTTGGTTGCTGTTTCAATACGTATCTGTGTGTTTTAATTCTCATGCTGTGCAACGAAAAAGCTGAATCAGCAATGAGTGAGATGGGTTTCAAACCCTTTCCGTCCCCGGAACCCACCTGCCAGTCACAAACCCACTGACCGACCGACCTCCGACCTTCGATCTCGTCTGTCCTTCAAACACATCCTCCACATAATGCGCGTGTGATTCTGATGGTCGTTCCTTCGATCATTTATTTTCTTTCCTTTTACACTGCATGGACGATTACCAGATTAGTCTTCCGGGAAGAATTTGAAAGAAATCGTCATAACATTATTTTCTCCTCGTCTTCCAAATGCAAAAAGAGTGCTTCAGTCTTCCAGTTATCAAAGCCACAATGACACTATTTTTCTATTCAAAATGGGGCAAAAATATATCTATATATCTCTATATATAAATATATACATGCAAATGTGGTTGGGGTGCAGTAACTCCCCCTGTTGCTGGAAAGGTGGAATAACACACCGATTCAATGCCATCCCCATGGATCACTTGGACGAAGGAGCTGAAAAGGACTACAGGGAGCCCTGGGACTTGCAGACTCAAACTCCGGGGTTGAGTTGGAGGATCGCAGATGGGCGGGACTACAAGCATGCATGCGCCAATCATTTACTGGACACCTTCAAAGAAACAGTCCTTCCCCAATATTTACTCTTTGACCCCTTTAGCCCCTTAACCCTCCCCCTCCCCTCAACACTCCTACTACCCCAAACTCTTCTCTCTGCATTTGCTATATGATCTGTATTTATTTCTATAATAACTTACACAAAGTCAAGGGAGATGTATTATTGGATATAATTGAATAAAACAAACTAATATATTTGTATGATTGTAACGCTGGTCTCTGGAGATTTTTTTTATCAAGAGTTTGGATGTCATTTCATGTCAGTGGATCTGTTTACTGTTGCTACCAAGAGTCATGTTTGATTATTGATGAAAAAGAAAACAACGACACAGGGTTAAACCATCCAAATATTGCATTACGTCCACAGATGGACAAGCCAACTCAATGAAAGATCAAAGCTAAAAGCAGTGATGATAGGGCCCTCAAGCCTTGGGCATGTCAAGGTGTGCTGCAGTTACAGTGTGCTGCCACTTGGGTGTACTGCAGTTGAGGCGTTTCCCACCATCCTGCAGATATCTTAAGCTCTGGATTCTGACTGGCTTTTAAACAAATAAGCTACCTATCACCTCCTATGCCGCCTACCTGGAGCTGAAGAACAGTCGCTAACATACCTGCCAACATTTAGGTTTAAAAATCCCGGGGGTTAGGGTTTTTTTTTAAATGCTAATGTTTGAGGTTGTTTTGATGACAGAGTATAACTGTTGGGTTGTTAAACATTTATATAATAAAGAAAATAATAAAATACAAAACTGAATTAAATGGGCAAAATTAAATAGTCCTTCCTTTTTAAAAATTCCTGTAACAACCAACAGGAGCATAGTCTCAGTTTTTCCAATATTTCACTTTATTGATGCTCCTTACACAGTGTCCCCGCAGTATACTTGGCTTACACATTCACCTTACAAACAAAAGGTCCCTGGTTTGATTCCAGGCGGGGGGGAGCATAAGCCCCTCTCACCATGGAGGGTTGTGTCAGGACGGGCATCTGGTATAGAAACCTTTGCCAAATTCCCAATGTGGATTAATAGTGACCCCCTCATGGAGAATACAAGGGAGCTGCCGAAGGTACACAAAGCTGATCCTTGCACACTTTCCAGTAAACATGGAGGAAACCACGTTGTCACCTATGATGCGGTATGACATCAAAAACTGAACAGACATTGTTTCGGTCAGGTCAGACTGTAGATGTAGATCAGATTATTGCAATAAAGGAATTAATTAATCTTTCTTTGCATTTTTAAAACAATGACAACTAATCTGGTTAGTATCTTCTCCACATACACAGACTACTCTTACAGCAGCCTGTCTTTAAAAAAAACAAAAAAACACTCTAAGGTCATTCATGGCTACGCACATTTAAATTTCATTTTATTTGTTAGATGGTGAACTTAACAAGGCTTACCCTTAGAATCACTGCCTCTCTGTCTCTGATGTCAGCATTTTAAGGCAAGGGATGCTGTACTCCAAAGTGACGAATAGCTCAGAATGATCGTGTGCTTTGTTTGTTTTGTCTGTTGACTGTTTTGTTTATTTGACTTTATTCTAACTGATAAAGAGAAGCAATTCTTGAACACAAACTTTCTCTTGCTAGAAAGTTTTACAACAATATGGAGGCAACGTTTAAAAATTCTGCCCATCCAATGTGGAGGAAATGTCACAATGTTGTTCAACTTTCATTTTGGATCTATTTTACAACCATGAGTAGATGCGGACAAAAAAAACCTCCTGGTGAGGTATATTCACTGCATAGGTGTTTGCTGGGTTGTCTCACAGTGCCTTTTTCCAACTGTAGATGAGTTGAAACCATTTTCATCAAATTGTCGAAGTCGGAGCATTTTAACGATAGTGGTTGCAACTCAGAATCTACAGTTGGAAAAATGTGTTTTTTAATAATGTTTATATTACAAATTATTGAAGCCTGAACCAATTCATACCTTTTCAACTGTGCTGGACTCAAAAACTCGTTAAGCACAACCAAAGAGTTGCGCATACAGCTCAAATCGCTGTATTTAATCTCATGTGTCTTTAAAGTCTCACTCGTCACAGTGAGAAAAGCTTAAATGATCGAACAACAGCATGTGACAGAGGCTAACTCACTCGCCATCAAATTGATCTGCCTGTTCAGTGATCAGTTGCACACCCTTTAAATCTGGTTGTGGGTTGCCAGGTTGCACTGGCAGGTAGGAACTGTATTTAGTGTGTGAATTGTATCTGTACACATATAACTTACTGATTTGTGCATTTCAATTATTCTAAATAAAGTGTGAGGTTCTTGCACAGGAGAAATGGCAAAATGGAAGGCCAACAGGAGATGCTCTTCAAAACTCCAGAAGAATGGAATTATTGGTAGGTATGCACTAATTGTATGTAAGCTTTGCCGTATATTATGTTTGGAACCCAGAATGAAACTTTCTTGTCCATCAGATGTTGTTTGTCACCTAATGCTGATTTTCTATGCCAGTAGGTGGCACTGTGACTAAATATTGGTATGTAGTTGCACCGAAACTCAGACTGTCTTTAAGCATGGAAAGTTTGGGACAGATTGTACTAAACATTTGAAATAGAACCATTTTATATGCTGTGGTGACACTTAAAATGTCACCGTGGTACCATGGACATGCCCTTTAACAACAACTCAAAAACTTTGCAATTTCGCATTGCTGAGGTGTTTAGATTTAACTGACCAAAAATAATCTGAATCTGATCTCCGACCTCCAAAATTGCATCTTAAAATCAAAATGGATGACCTTCTGTTGGGTGTAGGATGTGGCTCCAGGAAGCTTTTTTGTAGGTCTTGGAACAATACCTGTGGCTGCTGAATTTCATACATGTAAGTGAAATGTAGCACTAGTGCAACTTATTGAAACACTATAGGTGGTATCACAGAGCTATTTTGCCACAACCACAAGCAAGACTCATAAAAGATACACTCCTTCACCACATCTTGGGTGTGTACCATGTTTTATGATTTTTTTGAGCTTTCCTGGTCCCATAGCAACAATTTCATGCTTTACAGAGAATGACCATGCCCCCAGGTAAAAACTCTTTTCACACAAGCTGTGGAGTTTATTCAGACTGATTTTGAGGTGAATGTGGTCAACCTGTCAAGAGGAGTACAGCAAAGTTTAGACTTTTCCTGTTCGCACCAGGTGGAACTCTAATAAATATCGGCATCTAGATGTGCTGAGGCCAGGATCCTTATCAAATATTCAGTTCAAATCCTTTTATTTCTATAGCATCAATTCACAATAAAAGTCACCTCAAAGTGCTTTACACTGTAAGATAAAGACCTTACAGTATTAGAGAGAAAACTCCAACAATCATAGGATCCCATATGAGCAAGGACTTGGCAACCGTGGTAAAGAAGAGCTCACTAAATATGAGAAGTTTGGGCCAGATTAGACAACATAGGTGTGAATTGCACCTACCAAACATTTATTTGCCAGTGATCAGAAATCGAGACGTCACCGAGACACGCACTTTAACAAAAACTCAAAAGCTTAACAATGTAGCACGGCCAAGGCTTTTAGTTTAGACTGATCAAATATAAGGTTAACCTGATTAAATCCCTTGGAGGAGTTTATGAAAGTATGACCCATGAAAACTTTTAAAAAGGGTGGCCAAATTTCATCTTAAATTAAAAATGGTGCACTTCCTGTTGGGTTTAGGTCATGGCACCAAGAGACTTTTCTTGCACATCTTGAACCAGATCTCTTCCACTTAAGTCAAACTGTGTCAGGGGTAGCCCATTTAGCGGTCCCCATGTATAAAGCACATAAAATATGTAAAATACCCCAAGATTTCTTGAGTTTTTGAGCATGTTTAAACTCTCAAATAAGTAATTCATTTTTGTAAATAATAATATTGGAGTAGGTACAATAGGACCTTCGCACTTCATGACTAAGAAAACTATTTACATAGGAACATGTAGTTCAAAGCAAACTTGTTAACATCCACCAGGTCACCAGCAAACCATCTATGGTTTGGGTCATATGCTAAATAAGACATATTTAACCTTAATACTACAGGACTTCAATATATTGATGTCCCAGATAAGTTTTGTGTACTGCCGGTCATCTATATATTGATCACTTCCGGTGTTTTCATTCACTGCTGGTCATATAGCTGGCAGTACTAGGGTTAAAAAAACAGAATGAGGGGGCGATGGCGTAATGGTTAAGGTGCCAGGCTCATGACCTAGAGGTTGTAAGTTGGAATCCTGGTCAGACCCCCACTATACCAAGACTCCTAGGGAAGGTCCCAACCGCAAGCGTGCCTCTGTCCACCCAGCAGTAAAAAATGGGTACCAGCAAAATATTGGGAAGGTAACCTGCGATGGACTAGCATCCAGTGTTCCCTCTAAGCTGCGTGCTCACATGCGCACTGTATAGACTTGCGAAGGATCCCGGAGCTGTGCGCAAGCGTGCAGCTTAGAGGGAACGCTGCTAGCGTCCCGTCCAGGAGGAGTCTTACTCCTAAGTCACTTCATGCTACAGAAACCGGGGATAAGCTCCAGCCCAATGAGCCTTGTAGGCTCAGGTGTAAAAGCCCAATGGACTTTAGCTTTTACTAGGATTAAAAAACAAACCAAAAAAAATAATTTTACCTTTCAAATAAAATCTCAAATACTCATTTTGACATTGCAGTTTTTCTGATAAAAGCTTTTCCAGATGGGATATTATTATTTATAAAAACGGGTAAACATTAGCTAAACATTAGCACTTCCCCTAATACTGAAAATAATGATAGTCTTCTTGATGAGAGAAACAATGTGTTGTGCTTAAAGAGGCTTTTCGAAAACCTTGCAACATACTGTAAATGCTGCCTTCTTAGACAGTGCTAAAATGATTAATAACTGATCATGTCAACGCTCCAACTAGAAGAAGCAACTGTATGAAAACAAGGATGATGGGGTATTTGTTATTAAAACTTTGCTTCCAAATATGTATTAAAGTCTCCTATTTGATGAGACAAAATTCAGTTGACACACTGCAGCAAAAATCTTTTGCATACTGACTTCTTATGATGTGTTTAAATTTGCGGTAGCATTGTAGCCCCTCCTATGGCCCCTTCTACTCTGGTCCAATGGCATTGGTAGCGCTGGTAATGACGGGGGATGAGGGACTGCTACCCTGAAACCTGAACCCAAACTGAAGCGCTAACTTACAGGATGGCTCGTACAACACAGCAAGCTAGTGGTTTACACATTCGCCTCACACAGGAAGGTCTCTGGTTCGCAACCAGGTGGAGACGCAAACACAAGGTGCTGGTAACAAGGCCAGATAAATAAATGAGAGGGTTGTGGGAGGAAGGATGTCCAGTGTAAAACTCTGTGATTTGACACATGAATCACAGATTCACCTGCTGTGGTGACTCTTGCGAACAATTGGAGAAGCCAAAAGTACTTTTATCTTTAGTCAGAGAAACCATTAAAAATGCTCTAAAAGTCATGAAAACAGTGGAAAGGTCCATGTCAGGGACTCCAGTTAGCAAAGGTGAGACCTAGCAGACACCTACGGCTCTAGCGCCCTCTGTCAGTACATCTGTCATCACAGTGGCCACACAATTCAATTATCCAGGTGGATGCGTTATATAATATTTTATATTGGCTCTGGTCAGAGTTGTAATGAAGAAGAAAACTGATGGTACGGACCAAAACCATTTTTTATAGCAGACGTGTAATATGATTTAATGCTGTAAAGACAGTCTGTTTGGCATGGGAGTCTTTGGGGACTCATTTTGCCACTTCTGAAATGGGTTAATTTTTGCAGCTCTGAAGGTTGCCCCTTGGTTTCACCTTGACAATATGACCCCTGAGGCTAAAAAAATAGTTGGATCTCCAAAGTTTTTGTTAAGATGTCCCAAAACATTTAGATCATAAAGTGTAATCCCATTATATTCAAGTCAACTCTCAGTACCCAGACTTTTATTCTGAGGATCCTTATAAGACTCTTTTTATATGTACCTTTGGCTGCTCCCTTGTATTTTCTGCTAGGGGTCACCACAGTGAATTAATCCTCATTGGGAATTTGGCAGGGGATGCCCTTCCTGACACAACCCTCCATGGTGATAGGGGTGTGTGTGTCCCCTCGAATCGAACCAGGGACCATTCGCTTGTTAGGTGAATGTGTAAACTGCTACACTACAGGGGAGACCACTCTATCTCTGAATAAGGATAAAAAAACAAAGTGATCATACTGTTGCATTTTAATATAATTAGAGAAGAAAAAAGATTCATATTTCATTGGAATAAAATATAATGACCATCCCAAACATTTACAATCATCATCACTTCATACCCATGAAACAAAATATGTTTGTAGGTAAACAACCAGTGTAATTTAAGTTGACTACCTCTGAATTAAATAGTGATTTTTCATGGAGTCCTGAATTTGAGTCACTGCCAACAGAAGCTTTATGCGCCCCCCACCCCCAAACCGTTGACACTGGCTGCTAGCTGTTAATAGTTAGCTTCTATGGTAATTAAATTGGCGGCAGGCCAAATGGCAGTGACAGTGTATCATAAGTTAATGGTGGTCAATGAATGCACGCAAGAGCAGAGTGGCGTGAAGAGATGAGCGGAGGGATATAAAGGGGGGAATGTAGATGTTTTACTGCAGGGGCCTTCAGAAAATACAGCAGTGTCTGCAACATTTTATCAACTTACCTTTAAAGTAAGAGAATAACAGCTGCTAACGTCTGGTCTGTTGGCTCAAAACATCAATTACAATCAAAGGCACAAGATAATTTTACCCTTCACTTGCACAGTATGTAAAGCACAGCAAATCCTTGACTTTAAGGGGTGAAGAGGAGGTAAGAGTGGCGTGGGATGTAGGCCAGATGCTGTCATGGTGAGGAAGCCAAAGAGCAAAACCCAGCTGGAGGCAACATCTCCATGATGCATTGCAAAAATGGGATTTTAGGTCAAAAGGACAGGAGAACTGATGCAAAAGAAGAGCGTGCTGAAACACATCAACATGAGTTGGTGCTGAAAACTGTGTAGATACACTGAAAGTCGTAATCCTGTATTTTTCTTATGATGACAGTTGCCAGTGTGCTTATGTACACACACTAATCACTCATGACAGTGACTGTTCAGCATATTAACAAAGAAGGAGGACGTTATAAGCAACCAGGACAACAATGACGGAGTAGCTCATCTAACTTATAAGCCAGAGGTTGTCTTTTCTGGTATGAGTTCACACCCCACACTGGACAAATAGCACCATTTTATCTGCCACTAGCAATGAAAAGAATCTGTGTTGAGTTGTACTTAAATAAAGGTGCATATCTTCGACTCTCATACAAAGTCTTGAAAAATCAGGCGCCATCCTATCTTAAAGACCCCATTACACCATATTTTCCCAACAGAGCACTTCTCTCTCAGAGTGCAGGCCTTCTTGTGGGTCGTAAACTTTTTAAAAGCAAAATGCCAGGTGGAGCCTTCAGCTATCAGGCCCCTCTCCTGTGGATCCAGCATGGCTTGGCATGCAGAATGTGTCTTGGTATTGTCTTGCTGAAATAAACAAGGTCTTGTTCTTAGCAAGACCGTTTAACTGGATGTTCCTTCAAAACTTGGAAATATTGGTTACATTAATGGTGTCTTCACATATATGCAAGTTGCCCTGGACTGGGGTCTGGACTAATGCAGAACTGTGTTCACTGACAGTAGTTTTTCAGAAGTGTTCCTGAGGGATTTAAATGACAGAATTGGGTCTGTTTTAATGCAGTTTGAGGGCCCACGCACCCCACTTTAATATTGTTCTTGCATTCTCTGGATTCCATCAATCTGCTTTCAATGATAAAAGATAGATTGAAAAGAAAGATTGGTGACAAAATGCCCAAATTCTTTCCATTTTTACAGTGAGATACTGTAGTCTTAAACTGGCGACCCACTGGATGGCATTTCCATCCCTCCATCCATTTTCTTCTGCTTATGCAATTCACAGTTGTGGGGGGGCACTGGAGCTTATCCCAGCTGTCATGGGGCGAAAGG
Organism: Etroplus canarensis; assembly: GCA_015106775.1. Lineage (NCBI taxonomy): Eukaryota > Metazoa > Chordata > Actinopteri > Cichliformes > Cichlidae > Etroplus > Etroplus canarensis. The sequence continues at coordinate 9,369 of VUQH01001492.1, forward strand.
CGGGGTGCACCCTGGACAGGTTGCCAGTCCGTCACAGAGAATGGCATTCATACCAGAAAAAAAACAAAAACCTCACATCATGTTTTATAGAAGCCCACAAGAACTCCTGTGTGTGCTTTGACCAGTTTACTGCACACATGCACCCCCATCCCCTTCCCCGCAGCCCCAACCCCTTCCTGGAGGTAATTGGAGCACACAGCAGCTGGCCTGGCCAGCCTGACTGACAGACAACAACAGTCCAAACTCACCAAACCAAAACTCGAACGAAGGGTTCCGGTGAGCTGTTCTGAACAAGAAAAGTAAGCAGAAAAAAAAGAAGCTAGATTTCCTCTTTCTAGATCTGTTTAAAGGAGAGGAGTTTGGTTTGGTTTGGGGAGGCGGGGGGGGTGGTCATCATGAAGAGCCTGGATCTGTTCCTGCTGGCATGTGGCTTATACAGCCTGAGCACACTGGGAGGTAAGACACATGCTGACACAGTACACATGTAACAAAGCTGTAGTTGTCATGTAAGACCAGCATGAATATTAGTCTATCAAGCAGCAGAAAAGATCAGATTAACATTAGAACCCACCAAAGTAATGCTTAAGGAATACTATGAGTCTGGGACAGAGTGTCAGTTAATATTGGAATATTGTACAATGGGTTAAACATTAATACAAGCTTGTTAGTTTGTTTACTGCTTCCTTTTGCTCTGTCAACAGCAGAATACCAGCATTTTAACAGACCAAGCACAGCTGAGGTGGGAATGTCATAATTTTTTGTAGGTATTTAGTTATACATCAAAGCATTAATAAATCCCTGAACATACAAGTATAATACAAATCCCCCCTGGGATTAATAAAGTATTCTGATTCTAATGGGAGTCAATCCAAAATATGGAAAAAGAAGAAATAAAAAATGATCACTGAAATCCGTAGGACTCACCCTGTCCTTTTCTGCCAATCCCTCAAATTTCTGCCAGCAAATGGACATTATCAGAAGGTGTATATGCAATAAAAATCTTAAGTAACAAAACTATCAGACAGTCAGATGTATCAGATGATATCATATAATCATGTTAAATGGTGCAGGATAAAATTGGATAAATCCGACATTTGGTTTTTCTTTCAGCATCCACTCGCAAGCCACTTTTTTTTAAAGATACATGTATTCAACTGCTTGCTAAAGCAAATATCTAAACACATGGTAGAAATTCAATGCAATTAGGCATGTAGACATGGACAAGATGACCTGCTGAAGTTCAAAATGTGCATTAGAATTGGGAAGAAATGGGATTTAAGTGATTGGGATTTTCCATCACAATCATCGCTTGGGTTTACAGCAAATGGCAGAAAAAAGAGGAACTATCCAGTGAGTGGCCGTTCTCTGGACCTTGTTGATGGCAGAGGAGACTAACCAGACTGCTTAGAGCTGATAAGAAGGCGTAACTCAAGTAAGAGTAACTCAAATAACCACTTGATACAACCAAGGCATGCAGAAGAGCATTTCTGAATGCACAAATGTCACATCCTGAAGCAGATGGACTACAGCAGCAGAAAACTGCACTGAGTGTCTCTCCTGTCAGCTCAAACAGGAAACTGAGGCTACAATTCACATGATTGGAAAACGTTGTCCAGGTCAGAATTTGGCAGTAACAATGTGAAATCATGGATCCATCCTGCCATGTATCAGTGGTTCAGTCTGGTAGCGGTTTAATGGGTTGGGGGCTATTTTGTTGGCACACTTTGGGCCCCTGAATAGCAACTGAGCATCAGTTATACACCACAGCTCACCTTAGCATTGTTGTTGACTGCATCCATCCTTTAAAGACCACAGAGTACCATCTTCTGATGGCTGCTTCTAGCAGCATAATCATCTCAAACTGGCTTCTTAAACATACCAATGAGGTCACTGTACTCAAATGGCTCCACAGCCACCAGATCTCAGTCCAATAGAGCACCTTTGGGATGTGGTGGACGTGCAGCTGACAAATCTGCAGCAACTGTGATGCTATCATGTCAATACGGACTAAAAACCTTTTGAGGAATGTCTCCAGGGCCTTGTTGAATCTATGCCATGACGAATTAAGACATTTCTGAAGGCAAAAGTTGGTCCAAACCAATATTAGCAAGGTGTAAATAATACAGTGGATGATGAACTTAATACTGAGCTTCGAAACAATTTAGAAAATGCTGATTTTTTTGTTTAACACATTTGAGAAGAGATGAGAGAAAAGACACGAGTTTATTAGTAGGTTCATAATGGATCTCGTCAGATTTATTTAGGCGGTCGTAAGTTCAATGGCTGCTGAGATAGGCTTAAGTCAAGTGATACAGGAGCTCCTCAGGAGAGGCGGAAGGCCTGTTCTTAGAGTTTCTTTTTAAGGGAGACAAGTCCCCTGTCTGGGATACATGGTGGACCCAGGTAGCAATAAATGTTTGACCCAAATGTGGCCCACATCAGCAATTTTCTATGGGTTGCATCTGGCTTTGACTGATGGCACTGAGTCAGGGAACGTCAAATAGTCTCGACTCAGCAGCAGGTCTATGTTTGGCAGGTCAGACATCAGGTATGTTGGGCCACATCTGACCCACACTACACTTCCTGCAACCCATGTTTGGCCGGCCTCAATGGCTTTTGGCTCACATGTAGTCCACACAAACTGAACTGTAAGTGCCAAAAGTAGCCCTGATCGAGCCCAGATGTGTATACTATCAAGAAAAGAAAAAAAGAAATCAATTTGTCTTGAATATAAGTGCCACTTTGGGTGAGGCAACAATCTGTCAATGAGTAGACAGAAAGCCAGAGTTGATCTACAGCTAAGACTCATGAGGTTAGGGAATCCAGGGGCACCATCTACAGGAGCTCCACAGTGGAAAAGGTGGCATCCAGGGACAGAAAACCAGGGGGGGAAAGATAAGTACAAATCCGTGACTTCAAGATGTTAGGTAATGAGCTTGAGATGTACTTGGGAGATGGCTGCGATATTGGGATGGGGAAGCGCTACGCATTAGACCGATCTAACTGGCAACGCCTACTGAAGTCCGCCAAACTGCACTTAACAAATTGTGAGCAGACAGACCCGTCGAAGGACGGATGAAGACCTGACCAAGAAGAAGAAGAAGAATGACTTCAAATTGAATAATTTCTGGCATCAACTAAAGAATTCATGCCGATATTGAAAAAAGTGGCTGGAAGATGATAAAAAATGATGAAATAGTGAAACAGAACACAAGTTACACGATGAGTTGTGTTAGTGTTCACAGCAGTTAGCTGTAAACTGAGGAAAATCTCATCAGAGCCACTGCATCCATAAAGAATCGTAGTCAGCTCAGTTGAACGCATTTCTTCAAAGAAATCAATAACTTTCTCGTCTTCACACATTTTATTTGGTAAGTTGCCCACTGGTTACTGGATAATGCGCTCAGACCATTCTGGGAAGGGTGAAGTCTATACTGAACTTTATTGCAGTCAGTGTCAACTTTTAAACCCTGTTTATCACTACAGAGCCACTTAGTGAGTTCTATAAGAAAAAAAGCTGAGAGACAATTTAAGTGTCTTTTCAGGCAGGTACTCGTCTATTCTCTCCACAGGAGAGAAAAGCACAAGACCAGTCTGGTTCTAACAAGCACATGCCCATCCAGTCTTTCAGTTTTACTTCATCTGATTTTATTCTGCTTTAGTCAAGCTTGATATTTACCAAGTCTTCTGGGCTGTGTAGGGAGAAAAAAAGCTACATTGTGGCCTTCAACAATCACCTCCCGTTCCATCAGTAGCCATGCTTCTCTGTGCCTAGCTAATGGGAGTGCCTTGTTGGGTGATCGCCGTCATTTATTCCTGTCAGGTCAGATCCTGCTGGGCCACAGCGATGCAAGGCATGATGAATGCCGCGTCACAAGAGCTGCTGATTATAAATGCTCCTAACCTTCCAAGGAAAATCTTGCAAGTAAATCAGGGATCATGCATGAAAATCCAGTGGAATGCAAGCGTTTGAGCTTTAGTAGGTTTGTGTTTATGCAGACCTGCAGTGAAATATTTAGTGCTGCCGCTCCTACAAAGGTAGGACCTTAGAACTTTAGGACCTCTTTGGCAAGACATGTCTTTTAATTATTATTTGAGATAAAATGTGGGAATGCGCAATGAATAATGAATATGAACGAAGATACTTTAAGTTGTGACAGAATTTTAGAAATGATCTCAAACATTCATGAACAGTTCATGAACAGTTGATTTTTTTCTAACCAAAGAAATCTACTGCCATGTAAAAAAGAAAGCACACCCTCTTTCAGTTCTAAGGTTTTATCTTCAGAACATAATAATAAAAAGCATCTGGTTCTTAGGAGAACACCTCAGATAAACAAATGATATATTACACTGTGATTGTTCATTTAACAAAAACTGAACATCTTTAGCAGCAATTAATTGAAGTAATCATGTCTGTATGATTTTATCAGTCTCTCACATCATTTTTGACAAGTTTTGGTGCACTCGTCTTGACAATGTTTCCTTTCGGTTTGTTGAGGCATTCATTAATGCCCAGCTCTCTTAATGTCCTGCCACAGCATTCTGTGGCAGGACATTAAGCACTCTCTTAAGGTTGAGGTCTGGACTTTGACTGGGCCATTGAAACACCATTTTCTTCAAGATTTGTTGCTGTGCTTGGGATCATCATACTGTTGCATAAGACAATTTGGGCGAAGCTTAAGCTGTCGTACAGATGGCTTCACATTTGACTCTAGAATACTTTGGTATACAGAGGAGTTCACGGTGGACTCAATGACTGCAAGGTGCCCAGGTCCCGTGGCTGCAAAACAAGCCCAAATCATCAGCCCTCCACTACCTGACAATTGGTATGCTGTGTTTGCTTTTCTTCAGACGTGGTGCTGTGCATCATGGCCAGACATCTACACTTTGATGTGGTTTGTCCAAAGGATATTGTTCCAGAAGTCTTGTGGTTTGTTCAGACGCTACTCCACAAGCCTAAGCCATGCTGCCATGTTCTGTTTGAGAAGCTATCTCCCGGCAACCCTCTCAAACAAGCTATATTTGTTCAGTCTTTTCTAAATGTACCGTCATGAACTTTAAAGCCTTGCCATCACAGCCTGACTCCACAGCCACAATGTAAAAGTCTGCAGCATAGTCCGCAACACTCCGCTGCCCCTGACGTAAACCAAGTCAACACCGGGTCATCAGTATCTAGAGAATGAGCAAAAACTTCTCTTAAATTATCTTCAGTTTATTTGAAAGAGACATTCCAGTGAGTAGTTAACAAAGCCTGGGCCCACCAAGCAATCTTTGCTTGGTCATGGACATATTCCTCAGCTAGTTGTTCCAACAGTAAATTACACTGGAGCAAAAAGTTAAAGTTTATATCATAGTTCCCAGGTGGTCCATTTGCTGCTGCTCTGCCTGTTGACCGTTTCTTAACAACTTTACAGCACTCCAGGGATGTTCTAATGTAATGCCTTGGAGAGTGAGCACCTGCCTGATCGGGTCCAAGGCTGCTGGATCTATTTTGGACGGAACGTTCTAGCACAGTAGGTGAACGGACGGACCCAAAAGCAGACAAACACGGGACTCAAGTTGAGATGAATTTAATGAATGAGTAGGGTTAGATTAATTCCAACAACAAGGTGCAAGTCATAAGACTTTGTCCTTTAGTGAGTGAGTATCTTTTAATAAATCCAGACTGTGTTCCTTCTGTACAAGTGAGTCCCCACTTTCCTGTAGATGTCATTCGTGTCCATGGAGTCCAGTTTCTCCTGGCAGTGAACCGTGATCTTGGTGAGAGTGGGTTAGGCAGTTTCTTAGGTGGCAGGTTAACCAAGATGGATCTATGAGAAGCAGCAGAGCAAACAGGTAACAATTCTTGGCTTGGCAAAGAGAAACTTAGCAGATTTGGCCTGTCTTACTACTAAGCGAGCAGCTAAACATTCCAGCAGAGAGTGGAGGAAACTGCTGGGCTTAAATAGCACTGGGAATGAGTGATGAGTGATGTGCCAGCATACTCCACCTTAGCATAATCTTCACCTGAGCACTAAGCAAATGGTTAATGCCCACACCCAAACAGGGAGAGAGGAAAGAAAAACACAAGAAGGAGAAAAAGATAGAGACAGGTTGCTCATGAGCTGAAGGGCAGGGGACCCTGACAGAAACACTATTACTGTAAATCGAAGAAACACCTCTGGACAGCTCCATGGCTTAATGACCTTATATCAGTGAGGTATGGCAAGCCAAAGGTAATGTTTTTATCAGTAAGAAGGCTGGAAAAGCAAAGATAGATTCAGACAGTCTGGCCAACCACTCTGTTGAAGTGACCTTTTCTTTACAGCTTGGTTACAGCTTGGCAGGCTGGTTTTGACCACAGTCTTGACACCCCTGTCCACCATTTCTGCCGTGGTCTTTTGGGAGGTCCATCAAATAGATGGTTCAGTGTTCCATCATCCATGATATGAGGCTAATGTTTCCCTTGATAATAATATGGCATCTATAAAAAACAAATCTGTTGCTGCTGGCAAACAACTCTTAACCTAACCACAGAGCAGGTATTACTTTATTACTGCAGTTACTGTTTAGAGAAGTGCATTTTCACGTCTCCAAATTATGTTTAACTTTGCATCTGTTGTGATTGCTGCTTTGAATTCATTTGCTGACTGTATCTGATGACAAGGTTTTTGTTGTATTGTCTATTTAAAAATATGTTTTCTCCCAGTTGATGGAAAACTACACCTACAACAGTAAGATACTGCAGATAGAAGGCTTAAAGGTCACAAAGGATTCAATGTACCCTCTCTTTTTCTTTTTCCTAACTTCCTACATTGTTGTTATGGTCATGAATATTGGTATTTTAGTTCTAATTTTCATTGACAAGAACTTACAGCAGCCTATGTATCTGCTATTTTGCAACCTCTCAGTCAGTGACATCATTGGAAGTACTCATATTATTCCCCGTTTGCTTTCAGACATTTTGCTGCCTCCCTCAGGGCGTCTCATCAGTTATTATGAGTGTGTTGTTCAGGCTTTTACCACACAGTTGTTTGGTACCACCAGTCACACTGTGCTCATGATTATGGCCTTTGACCGGTACGTGGCCATCTGTAATCCTCTGCGTTATGCTGCCATCATGACCAACAGAATGGTGATCAAACTGATGGTTTTTGCCTGGGGAGTGGCTTTTGTCTTGGTCGGGATCCTGCTCGGTCTGACTATACGGCTGAACCGATGCAGGACTCTGATCACAAACCCATACTGTGATAACGCCTCATTGTTTAAGCTCTCTTGTGAGAGTGTGTATATTAATAATGTCTACGGCCTCACCTTCACTGTGGTCCTGTTCACCAGTTCTATAGGTGCAATAGTTCTCACCTATTCCAAGATTACAGTGGTCTGTGTGACCAACAAGAACAAGACTTTGAACAGTAAAGCTTTGATGACCTGCAGCACTCATCTGGTTGTTTATCTGATTATGATTTTTAGTGGATTGTCGCTTATTACTCTGCATCGCTTCCCTCAGTACACATACTACAGGAAACTCTCTGCCATTCTGTTTCGTATTGTTCCCGGAAGCCTGAACCCCATTATTTATGGTGTGCAGTCCAAAGAGATACAAAAAGTCTTGTTAAAGTTTTGTACATCCAGGAAGGTTTCTGCATAAAGACAACCATATTGTCAAAGCATACAATTACAAATGGTAGTATTCTTATTCTTATGATATCTATACCTTAATGTTGCATACAAATCATATAGTTTTTCATATGAAAACAATGTAAAATAATAATAATAAAATAATGTAATGACAGTATCATTTTTGTGTTTGGATCTTACATTTAAATGCCTTCATGATTAAATGCATACATTTCTATCTGTATGTGATATACTTTAAGACATCCTTTATTGATAGCCTTTAAGAACCTGTGTGTTTAAAACAAACGTGCAAGGATTGTGCAGTTTTGGGTAATAAAAAATACATTCTTTGGGGTGAATACAGGAGAGATAATCAAGACAGAATGTAGTATTAACATAAAGTCCTACTTATGTACTGCTCATTCTGTGTATCTTATTTACACTCTTATGTAAAATTTTGTTTCATGTTTCACTGTAGTCCAGGTCTTATAAGAGTAACAAGACAAATACTAAAATATCTGCCTCGAACTGATGCTCGAATGAAGAAGCGCAGAAACACAAAGAAGTTTCACTGTATTAACCATAAAGTGTGGCAACAAGAGGCAAAAATTTTGTTTGATACTACTTGAAATCTTAAAGGCCAGAGCACTTGCTTGGGATGTAAATTAATTTAAAAAAAAAATACATTTTGTGATTAATATAAATTAAACAACAATTTTAAAATTCTAAGGTGGATGCAAAAAAGTGGCTGTTACAAAATAGCCAAGAGACATTCAAAGATCAGAATCAACATCAGAATACGTTATTAATCCTGGGGGGAAATATCTTAAAATTAAATGCACCTCACCAGACAAGGGACGATGAGATAAAATATGATAAGATAATCTGGAACAGGATGCCTTACTATTCTCCAGGTCTCACCAATGCTGGAGAAGCTGCTGGAACAACCTACTTTATCATATTAGATGTGTTCCAACATTATCAGTGTTTGAAGGTGAAATTAAAGGAAATTTAAATCGAAGGTGTCATGGTCTGTACTTTAGTTTGGGTTTTTGTGTTTTAGTTTTGAGTTCTGTTTGTTCCCTTTTGCCCCATGCCTCGCCTGTTCCTCTGTTCGTGGTCTTCGTCTCTGTCTGCGTCAAGTCTTGTCTTATTTTGGTAGTCTGTCTAGTCCCTGTTTTGTTTCCCCTGTCTTGATTGTTCCAGCTGTGCCCCTGCCCACTTGTCGTCCGCTAATTGGTCTGTCTTTATCTATTTAAGTCTCATGTTCCCAGGATTTCATGGACCTTTGTATTGTTATTGTTTTGGCAAAATGAAGCCTCTTTACCTGAAGTCGGCTCTGTGGTCCTGCATATGGGTCCACACCTCA
>VUQH01001494.1:0-14424 GCA_015106775.1 Etroplus canarensis
GTAATGGCATTTTAGCAGCTGCTCTCTTAATCTGATGTATTTGTCTGGCAGAAACCTTCCTCATTGTGCCTTTATCTGCACGAACCCGTATGTGCTCTGAATCAGCCACAAATCTCTTAACAGTACGATGATCACGCTTAAGTTTTCGTGAAATATCCAAGGTTTTCATACCTTGTCCAAGGCATTCAACTATTTCACGCTTTTCAGCAGCAGAGAGATCCTTTTTCTTTCCCATATTGCTTGAAAATGTTGGTCTGCTTAATAATGTGGAACGTCCTTCTTCAGTAGTTTTCCTTTAATTGGGCTCACCTGGCAAACTAATTATCACAGGTGTCTGAGATTGATTTCAGTGATCCAAAGAGCCCTGAGACACAATACCATCCATGAGTTTAATTGAAAAACAAAAATTTTTATCTTTATGACACTTAAATACAATTTGCATAATAATTTGGAACGCGGTAAAGTGGCTTAAAAACAAAAAACATTCCCCTGAAAATGGTCAGGTACAAGGACTGGACTGAAAATGAGGGAAATGGCAGCCAGTGTCCAAAAACTTTGAAAGCCGTTCAGAAAGACTGGAGAACTTTAAAAATTACAAGAAGTCTAGCTCAGTGGAAGCACAATAAATATGAGGGGTGGCTCAAAACTTTTGACTGCTGTAGCAATAATAGCTGAGTTGGGTCAGATTATTTTGAAATATAGTCATTCTAATTATTAACACAATCCACTGGATTTAAAAAATTATAATCTGCTCTGATTACATTTTAATTATTTATCTTATTATAAAAAATAGACATTGCACTCTAAAAATAATAGAGCGACAAAACGTGGAGTTTCTCATTACAGTTACTCTTACTACACAACCCTAATAATATAAGAAGATGGTTCTTAAGATAAAGCTGGAGAGAATAAAAAGCAGCTGCAGATACATCACGCCTGATATCGCTTGATATTTCCTTCTTACAATATTTACTCCTTTATTGACTCTGCTGTGTACTTTAAGAGACCTGCAGTTACATTTTAAAGTAGAAAAACATTACATTTATGTCAGTGGAAAAAGAAATGTTTATTAAGAGAGGACAGAGAAGAGCTTAACATGAACTCGAAGTATTTACGGTGTTTAGATTAAGCAATTACTTGTAAAACTGTTGGCAGTATACGGATATTTATGGTAAATCAAAGTCAAAATTTTGTTTGTATCTAGAGATTAATCATCTAAGAGTGTGATGATGTACCAGTTTAAGGGTCAGGGCTCTTTCTTAAGAATGAACCCACACAACTGAAAATGATTTCGGGTCCTGCACTTGCAGCTCGGACAAAAAGAAATAACTTCAGTTGATTTGAAATGTTTTAAACAAGCTTCTGCAACTAATCATTAGCCTGTTATCCTCAGTCAGCTGCAGCCGTGTTGATTACAGGCCTGCTGGGTGCTAAACGTTATACAGACCTGATTTACACCTGCTTAAAAGCCTCCCCACTCCGTCTGCCAGCTTTAAAATCGAGGTCTAAAAATACTTTTTCAGAGCAACTGTGGAAGGCCGCACATCAAACAAGAAGCATGGAGCTGAAACATAAACCAAACAAGTCTCCATTAAGAGGAAGAAGCAGCCTTTACCTTTTTCCTGTTGATCTTTGTGTTGGAATTAAAGACAGGCTCTTTAACTTGTGCCAAAAATTCCACTTTCACACAGAAAATACTAAAATTGAATGTTTGGCTTGCCGTTACATTTGGTGTTCACATTCCCCAGGTATTAAAAGCTGCTTTAATATTACTCAGGTAAACTTTCACATTCTTCAGACAGTGAATCATGAACCTGTGATAAATTAGTTACAAAATCAGAACTGGTATACTTTATTAATCCCAGGGGGAGAAAAGGTACAAAATATAAAAATAAAAAGACAACCCTAAGGTGCTCCTTTCAAGTGGCAATACGTAACATAAATAATGGGACAAGAAGTGTGTAATTCAAAATTTTTACTGGAAAAATAGAAAAATAGACAATGTTTGTCAGTGTTCTTTATTTTTATGGGGATAAAAAATGTTCCTATGCATTTAATGATACAGGTGTAACAATCTCCTGGATAATGATTTCACTTCAGTTGAAATCATTATTCATGTTTCTGCCATGTTTACATCACTATAAATAAAGTCTGCTTCACTTCCCTTTAATGCTAGTTTTGCACCCTCCACCTCCATTGTAGAGATTTAGGGGAACAAGGAGTAATACTAAATGGCATACTGTACATCAGGATTTCTGCAGCTTATCAGAATAAATAATGTGAAGTCCTGTTAAAAAGACTTGTGAGCATTTTTGCCCTCGCCTTCTTGGTGTTTTAAAACTGTATGCGAAGCGTGAGGAGTTGATCTTACTCTGAAACTGCACACTCACTGGCTAACAACTTTCTGACTTTTATAACAACCTCAGTGAACAAAATTGATTTTATGTTTTATTCAATAGGAACCAGCAACATAAAACATCAGGAAAGCGCTTACTAAGGTCACGGAGCAAGGGAACTGGGGACAGCTTTCCCGTGTACCTCTATACACCTGGAAATCCTTTTGCAATCCCAGTGGTCGCCCCCTGGCGGCCATTAAACTGAATGAAAGTTTAAGGTACTTCCACCTTGGCTTCACTTTTCCGACCTGTAAGCTACATCCACGTTTTATACTGACCATGCCCTGTATCAGGTTTTGTGAATTTCAGCTTGGTGTTTTTTGCATAATCTTGCTGCAAATGGCAATGATTATGTATGAAGAAAAGAGCACGCAAACGCACTCATTTGATTGTATAATAATAACTAGGGTAGATGTAGATGTGAAAAAGTTTATTCTGGTCCAAATATGTCCAGAACTGTGTATTCCTTATGTTGGTAAGTGAAACATACAAGTAAAGATAATCATAATTGATTAAAACTGACACCATATCCCTTCGCAAACTGGTCTTTGTTTGTGCAGGCCAACACTTTGTTACTAATGTACCTTTCGGCGGCTCCCTTGGTTTCTCCACCAAGGGGGCGCCACAGCAGATAAATCCGCAATGGTAATATTTATCCTAAAGTTCTTTCCTGCATTAAAAATTATAGTTACACTTTCTTAATTATATGCATCCTGGTTCCCGTTTAATTTGTTGCTATAGTTGTTCACCATTTTTTGTATTAAAACAAAAAAAATATCAAGCAATGTCTTTCTGTACCAAAAAAAAAATACAAAAATTAATCTTTTAGTATTGTATGGACTCTGGAGTTATAATTTTACATTGATTTGAGAATGTGCAACTGAAAGTATCACTAGTGCTACTCAACCAATATAAATTGTATGTGAGAAGCTGACATCTAGATATCTTCTGCAAAGCCAACAGGGATGAAACAATTAAAAATGAGTAAATAAATCAACAGAAATCTGAGGACTGCACAGCTAATAGTCATCATAAGCACTTAAAAGGAGTCGATCTCCCTCAGCCTCTGTCTGTGCGCGTGTTCATTATTAATCCATCCCTCCGTCCATCCGTGGTAAAGATGCAGTGTGACTGTATTGAGAAGGCGTTGAGTGTGTTTATAAGGTGATGACCTGAGCCAATAGCTGGCCTCTCTGCTGTCCATACAGCCAACAAACAATCAATGCTTTAAATGACTGCAAGAATCAGAGGAAACAGCCTCATTTATTATTCTCTGTATGTAAGCACTTTAATGTCTGTCGCTGTAGGACTGTCTGCAGACTCCTCGGCTGAATCTTTGTCTCATCCATTTCAGATGGTAACGCACTCTACACTGACTGTGTTTATCAATATACACCCAACTGGGCAACTTCCTATGACACCCTGGACCTCCTTATTATTTATTTACTTTATATAATTAAGTGCAAATTTAGTTTCTAAATGTGCACTTCTAAAAACGATACCAGGTTGCCCAGCTTGTGGAAAATGTTTCCTGTTCTTAAGGAAGGGAAAAAGGGAAAAATGCTGAGGAATTCCAAATTAGACAATAACTGAAGAACTGTTGCAACAGGTTTTATGGAGTGTTGAATCCAAATTTGAAATTTTTGGTTCAAATTGTCATCTGTATATACTGAGAAGGTCAAGAGAGGCACGGTAATGCGTGTCTACACCATCTGTAAAACACAGTGGAGACTCTGTCATAGTTTGGGGCTTCATACCAGTCAGTAGTGTTGGGGATCTTGTCAAAACTGATGGAATTTTGAATGCTGAAACGTACCGTTATATTTTGATCTGCCATAGAATACCATCTTGAATCTTGAAAACGTCTGATTGGTGAAACCTTAATTTTTCAGCATGACAATGATCCTAAACACAATGACAATGCAGGAAAAAGCCTATCCGAATAGAAAACACACAATGGACCAACACCAGTCATGGACTGGCCTCCCCAGAGTCTGGACTCAGTGTTTTTGAAGCAGTGTGGGATCATCTTGACAGAGAACAGAGCACAAGGCAGCCAATATCTAAAGAAGAGCTTTTGAATGTCCCTCAAGAAACCTGGAGATCTATCACTACGCTCCCACTGCAGGCAAGTCTGATTTTTTGCTGAGAGTTGATTTTTTTGTGTGATTGTTCACATCAGACTCCACTGTGAACAGTCTACGGCCCTGAAGTGACGCGCATGCACAGAAGAAAGCATGACGTCACACACAGAACTCTCTCTTTACGGACTGTGGATGCGTCACATGTCAGCGTGTGAGTAAAACTTCACTTTCTTTCCAGTGATTAGCTCTATCAACACTGTCTGTCATGCTTGTTTTGTGCAATGTTCACATCTGATTTCGCCGCCTCTCGCCTCCCCCGGCGCAGAATTATGACGTCTGTCCGACATCAATGACATAAAAGTCAGACGAAATGCAGCATGACCGTTCAGACTGAGGTCGCTTTGAAAAATATCCGATTTAGGACCAGATATTTAAAGTGTAAGGCCACTTCAATATGTGGTCCTAAATCAGATACTGAATCGGATATTGAATCCGATTCAAAAAATCGGATCTGGGCTGTTCAGACTGTCATTGACAAATCAGACTGGGTCACATATGGGCAAAAAAATCAGAAGAGAGTTCTGATTGTGTAAAGGAATAAAGGTGGCCACACCAAATATTGATTTTCAAGCTTGTTAGAATTATACAAACTCTGTTTTTACCTTATGTACTGTATATCTATTTATGTCTGTACATGTTTCAAAAAATCTTTGCTTCTATTTCCCCATTTTCCTTGCAATATATGAAGAAACGAGAGGTAGATTTTTCATGATACGAACAGGTTACAACACCTTATGCATAAGTTGTGAACACCAGCAACATGCTAAGCATTCTTTGGTATAAATCATTGAAATGTTCTATACAAGTTACTAATATGTTATATATACATCCATAATTTTAAAAACACATCATAGCTCATGCCAGCGTTTTAGAGAAATTTTGATGCGTCAGCATACACTGGTTAAATCATCAAGGTGTGACAGGGGCTTTATCCAACAGCACTGTAAGATGAACAATAATCTAGTCTGATGGCATTGATGGACGAGCCCTCTGGGCAGACAGTTGGTGACAACTGACTGATTAGTAGACTGGTAATTTTAACAGGGGAGATAACTTTCACTTCATTTTAATCAATTTTTATTGTTCTTTTTTCCTCCCTGAAGCATATCAAATTTCCTGAAATGCCTTTTGCATGCTATGCTTAAAAAGACAGTTTAAATAGTTAAACTCTTAAAAATGATTTGAGTATTTCTGAATTATACCAATTTTTTCAGAATTTTATTGTTTTTTGGTTTTTTTTGTGCTGACATTAGGTTTTAACACTGATATTGTCCTACACTGTGTCATCACTGGCAGAACCACCATCTGCTGACTGTACAGTAAGCTGTCTGAGGCTCCAGTGAACTCAGGCCTCTCAGATCAGCAGCTGGTTTCTAGCTCGATGCTGTTCTGTCAAAGACATTTTGGCCGCCTGTGTTTATCGAAACCATCGCTGCAAAATTCCAGCCACAAGACAAACGGCCAAATATAAAATGTTGTTTAGTTCAACAGCCAGAAAATGTTGCAAACACTGCCAGGCTGCCGGATTGGCTTCAGGGCTTCGGCTGTCATTTTTCCATCTGAGCACAACAGTCATGACAAAACTAGATTTCTTTTTTTCTTGTAGCCCCAGTTTGTTAGAGCTCAGTAAATTACTCTTGTTTGACCCTCAGTTTGTTCGAGACAGATGACCCTTACAGCAGCGCACAGCTTTATATTCACACAGACCACACATTACACTTACTGTAAGTGCTGCTGTAAGAGGGACTAAGCGTTCATAGTTTTATTCAGAAAAATTTCTCAACAACACACTGTTTCATATCAGTTTAATGTGCTCATTATTTTGGTTTAGTTTATAAAATGCTGGAAAAGACATCACCACATAGTGTTTACACTTGTATTTGTCCAACTCCACAGTTCAAAGCACAAAGATTTCCAGTTTATTAGTATATAGAAATCCACACATTCAGAAGCTAAAATCAGTGAATGTTTGATGTCTTTTCGTCACTATTTGCAACTTTTTAAAATGTTTATTTTCCAATTCTGGTAAAAATAAAACATTTTCACATGGTAAAACATTATGTTTGATGCACTTAAAAGTTCTTTCGTTATTGCCCTCTGCAGAATTTCACTAATACTTTCACCACTAGGGTAGAATGTTTTACCAGTTTGTGTATTGAAATGTTGTCAGATGTGCACTCTTGCTCAGTGTTTTTTTGTTTGTTTGATTTTTTAGCATTTTCCTTATGCCATAAGAATGTCTTCCTAATGACTCAAGTTTAAATGGAGGTTGCAGTGACTCACTGCATTATCTTGTGGTACAAACTGGTATTTTATGAAAGTATAGCTGAGCCCTGGTTCAATTTCAGTTGATATCTCTTCAACACAACACAAAGAACATAGAAAACCTACAGTATGCCATCAAATTTAAGATAAGCTAGTATTTTTCCTCAGACACTAAAATGTCTCACTTTCAACATTTGATATGTTTCTTTTTATTCTCTTGTGAATAAAATACTGGTTTATGAGATTTGCAAATCATTGCAATGTATTTTTATCAACATTTTACTCAGCATCTCAACCTTTTTGAAATTGTGTTTGTGGTGTGAATCAAAAGCGGCCACTTCTTCAAATTTTGTTGATTGCTTTAGTTCATTTGGGAAGGTTTTGGACTATTTTTTAACACAGAAATACACATAAAGCACTTTCGAGGAGCACTTAATGAGGTGCCAGCTCTGGCACAAAATCTGGCACGAAATTTTTTAAAAGTTTCATTTTTATGTCAGAAAAAGTTTGATCTCCTCCTTACTTCGAGTATAGAATGCTTTTTTGCCTGATTATTGTGGAAAAGGCAGTAAGTTATAGAAAGTTGAGCAACAGTACAACTGAAGTGGAAGATGAAAAATTCTAATCTGTCTGTATCTGCCTCTTTAAATTTACAAAAACCAGAAGACTGGAGGTGGCTATCGTACACACACAGCTTGTGTGTGTTTTTAAGAGAGTGGATTGCAGCTCTCTGTTTCAGTCATTGATCTCTGCTGTCAGGTCTTCACTTACTTCTCTGTCACTGTCCTCACACACATACACTAAACAAAGACACTCTTACCTGCTACACTGAAGCCGGACTCATCCTATTACTCACTCATATTTGACAGCCTTTCCGCAGCTTTAATAAAATCCTATTTGGGGTAAATTTAAGGTATTTTTAACCACAAAGAATATAATTTCTGAGTCTGTGTGCCTTTAAGGTAATCTGTAAATTAATTACATTTAGAGTTCAGAAATTAAAATGTTTGATAATTTTGCATAACTCTCCATATTTCTGAGCAGTGATTGTCAGTGAGTGACCTGCACAGCCTCAACCAACAGCTGAATGTGTGTGTTTGTGTGAGACAGAAAGAGAGCTGAAAAGTTACCAACAGTGTTTTGACCTTCTGACCTAATTATAAAGAGTAAAGCTTCTCCTGGTCTGGACTAAGTGCAGAGATACACTGTGTGTGTGTGTGTGTGTGTGTGGTGTGGTGTGGTGTGGTGTGGTGTGTGTGTGATGTGTGTGTGTGTGTGTGTGTGTGTGTGTGTTGGTGGGGGGTTACAGACAGGAATGTGTTTCAGCTATCAGCTAAAAACACTTAACTGTTGCTCTGAACAAACACTGGCATGTAAATGGTCGCCTCACCATCAGGGCATGATATGAGTGAGACAAGTGTGTGCGTGTGTTAAATGCATTTATCACATCATGTGTGTCAGTAAGTCACTAATGCAGCTGTGAGTTATCATGTCTGAAGGCGTTACATCACTTCCTCTGTCACACGCATACAGAAGCATACAGGAGTGTATTTGAAGCTTTGATTTTAACACAGCACTCTCCAACAGTTGTGCTTGTTTTGACATGAAGCTCTAAAGTGGTATTGGATGAGGTGGTCGGGGTCTTCATTTTGTCATTCTGTGTATTGTTACACACGAGCGCTTACACACACACACACACACACACACACACACACACACACACACACACACACACACACACACACACCGAATTCCCCCAGAAAAACCTCAACAACTACTTCATTTTCTTTAAGTACAAAGTGTGTAATATCTGTAGAAAGCAAATTCAAACTTATTTTTACCTCATTAAAACCTGAGGAATTGGACAGCAACATAATTACTGAGTTCCTTTAGGCACTGGATAAAAATGATTGTCAGAGTTAGACTCACATGTTCTCACCAAGTGGTCAAGCACTATATGGACAAATGTATTGGGCCACACTTCTTAATCATTAAGTTTTATTCAGTCACATCACCACAACTGTATATAATCAAGCACCTACCCATGCAGTCTGACTTTACAAACACTTGTGAAAGAATGGGTCCTTCTAAAGAGGTCACTGAATTCGAGTGTGGTACTGTAATAGGATACCACAACTGCAACAAGTTGGTTCATTGAATGTCAAGATAATCCATGATCGACTGCAAGTGGTACTATTGCAACACACAAAATGTTTAGAAACCACAACAACTCAGTCACAAAGTGGCAGACCATGTAAAGTTACAAAGCGGGGGTCACTGAGTGCTGAGGTGCATAGTGTAAAAGTGGCCAACGATGTGCTAACTCAGCACCTTCAGAATTTAAAAAACTTTTGCTGGTATTAACATCAGTACAAAAACTGTGCAGCAGGAGCTTTGTGACATGACATCTGCATGTGAGCTGTATATCACCAAGCACAAAGCACAATGGAGTGGTGTAAAGTACACCACCACTGGACTGTGGCAACTCGTGCTTTTGCAGTTGGATGTACAAGCCTGGGTTTGGCAAATGCAAAGTCTGGGGTTGTTCTTTTGTGTTAGTGCGTTAGTTCCAATCTTGATTTTTCAGCTCACCAAGACATTTTGGACAATTCTATGCTTCCAGCTTTGCAGGAAACATTTGGGAAAGGCCCGTTTCTGTTCCAGCATGATTGTGCCCCAGTGCACAAAGCGAAGTCCACAAAGGCATGATGAGTTTGGTGTGGAAGAACCTGACCGGCCCACACAGAGCCCTGACTTCAGCCTCATTAAACACCTTTGGGGTGAAAAAGACCTGAGATTGAGAGCCAGGCCCTCTTGTCCAATATCAGCGTCTGACCTCACAAATGCTCTTCTGGATGAATGGGCAAAAATTCCCAAAGACACACTGCAAAATCTTGTAGAAATCCTTCCCAAAAGAGTGGAAGCTGTTATAGCTCCAAAGGGGGAACCAACTCTTTATCAGTGTCTATGGATTTAGATTGGGATGTCATAAACGTTACTCCTGTAGGTGTAATGTCTAGATGGTCCAGTATTTTGTTCATGTGAAGATGTAGATGTTGGTGTGTAGTCTCTAAACAGCAGCACTCTTCTTTCAACCAGAACTCAATCTGACCAGCTACATGTTTTTCTCATCAGTACAGGTGATGTTTAGAATCTCAGCAACTGGCTGATTCGAAGTCAGTCAGGCAGAATATCAGCATCAGAAAAAGTCACATTCTCAGCCTTCTTTTTCTTCTGTTTCTGTACTAAATACACTGTTGTCTTCTTCTTCCCGTTCTTCTTTTTCAGTCTAAATCCTGTAAAACTGTTCCTGAGAGCAGATCAATGCTCGCACGCTTCACGTTTACAGCTAATCAATGATTCTCCACTAATTCTATTGTTATCTGCTCTCTTCATCTGCCTCCTCCTCTTTCCTGTTATCTCACAATGTCTCCTCCTCCTCCGGCCCCGCTCTCACTGCTCTCCTCCTTCACCTTTTCCTCCTTTTCTTAATCTTAGTATAAGAAAATCTATGTATTAAGAAGATGCATGGATGCTTTGATTACAGCAGTGTGGGCTCCTGTTTTTGCAGTCTTTTTTGGTTATCTATGTTTCTTTGCAGTCACATAGCACCTCTGTAAAGATTTTTTTTTTCCTCTTTGCTTTCATTTTGTTCCTCTTCGTAGTCATTATGTGGCTTTGCAGTCATTTTGTGTCTCTACAGAGTCAGAGTGTCTCTACAGTGGTTTTATTTCTCTTTGTGTTTGTTTGTGTTTTGCAGAATTTACCATTATACAGTCATATCTAAGTCTAAATATGTTTCTCTGTGTTGTAATTTTGCATCTCTCTATGGTCATTTTTTATCTCTGCAGTCACTTTGACTCTTTACAGTGACCTTCAATCCTTTGTGGACCTTTATGTGTCTTTGTGGTTGGTTAACACCTCTATATGTTTATTTTTGTGTGCTGTGTAGTAATTTAGTGTCATTTTATTATCATTTTGCTTTTCTTTGTAGCCGTGTGTGTCTTTGCGGTTTGCCTCCATAGTCTTTCTGTTTCTCTTTGTGGTCATTTTGTTTACCTATGTTGTAATTTGGTGTGTCTTTATGGACATTTTGTGTCTCTTTCTTGTCTTTTATATGTCTTTCATTCACCACCTCTGTGTGGTTGTTTTTGTGTCTCTTTGCAGTCATTCAACACCTCTATGTGGTCATTTGTGCTTCCTTGTGGTCATGTGTGACTCTAATGTAGTCTTTAAAGTCATGTAGTCATTTTGTTTCTCTGTGTAGTAATTTTCTGTTTCTTCATGATCATTTTGTTTCTTTCTGTTGTTTTTATGTGTCTTTGTGTTTATTTAAGAACAGTGTATGGTTATTTTTGTCTGCAGTCTTTGCATTTCTCTTTATAATCATTTTGGTGGTCATTTAAACATCTCTATATGGACAATTTTTCTGTGTGTAGAAATTTTCTCTCTCATTAGGGTCATTTCATTTCTCTTTGTAGTCGTTTATTTGTTTTTGTAGTCATTCAACAACTCTATGTGACCACTTTTGTCTCTTTTTATTGATGTTGTGTCTTTTTTTGGTCATTTAACACATCTATATGGTAATTTTGGTGTTGCTGCTGTCATTATGTGTTTCTTTGCAGTCATTTTGTTGCTCTATGTAGTATTGTTGTATCTCTTTATTATCATTTTGTCTCTCTTTGTGGTTTCTATGTGTATTTGTGACCATTTAGGACCACTAAGTGATTATTTTTGTGTCTGTTTATGGTCATTTTGTGTCCCTCTGCAGTTTTTTTCTCTTTGCAGTCATTTTGTTCAATCTAGTCATTGTGACTCTTTGCAGCCCTTTTGTATCTCTGTCATCATTTGGCACAGTCAAATAGTTATTTTTTCTCTTTGCATTATTTTCTTTTTATCTGTATATTTAATTGTTGTCCCTCTATTGTATTTTTTGCGTCTTTTTGTGATTTTATGTATCTTTTCAATAATTGTGTGTTTCTCTGTGGTCATTTTGTTCTATTTGCATTAATTTTGTGTCTTTTTGTAACCATTTTTGTAATTTAATATTAGTCATTTTGCATTTGTTTTGTATCTCTTTGTTTTAAACACGTCAAGCATGCCCTTATATGATTCTGACCTACTACTCAAACATAAAGCTTTGTTTCTTTTGCACCTTCATCCCTCAGAAATGTCTTCTTTCTCATTTCCTCAGCTTTATTTTTTTTACACTATATCCCATAAGAATACATAGTATTCATCTCTACATCCATTAGATTCTCCTCATTATTGTCAGTCTGAAAGTAAACCTTCCATGACCACAGGATTTGTTTGACTTACCAGAAATAAATGGAAGGTTAAATAAAGCCACAATCCGGCTTCTTCACCCCATCTGACGTGCTGCTATTCAGTCGTTCAGTTTCTTTAAAAACACTACATGTCACTGCAGGGTCCATTTTTCAGCAGTGAGCCTTATAAATTGTGCTGCCATTGCTGCCATCACCACCACTGCCATCATACCCAAGAGCAACAGTCTGGACCTCCGCATGCAGCCAGAGCAGCTTCACCATCTGAAACTGTGTTTTCAGCAAGCGGCGAGCCGAGTCGTAAATCTGAGGGGTAATAATCGTTCAGAGAAACAGATAATATTTGGATAACCGACTCCGATTCACCTCAGCGTCAACAGCAGAAAGTTCCCGTCTGGAGAGGTGCTGCTTTCTCACACAACAATGAGGAGCAGAGGGGAGCAGCAGACCACCACCCAAAAGACTGAGATACAACCACCCATCAGAACACTTTCCCATCAACCAAAGTGTGCTGCAATTCAGGGTACTACTTAACTTCTCCAGCAGCCCTATTGACCCAAATTAACCACACCAATGTTAGCTCCCTTCTGTCAGTTCCTTGTCGCCTTTAGGTTTAATTGAATTTTACTCTTTTTAAGTGCCAGATTTGCCTTCTGCTTCCTTTTTGTTTGTTAGCAAGATTTCACAACAAGTTAGAACCAGGTTGGAACAAAAATTTTAAACCAGTCATGGATTTTTTTTTGATAGATTCATCTACATTGTGAGATGGGCCTGTTCAGACTTGGCGGAGGTATGCACTCTTGGACTGCTCTTGCTGGCAAATTTATGGCAGTAGCACCTCCCACAGACACGGTTGCAGTGATTCCAAATTTAGGTCAGGCAATGTGTGAAACTGGTTTTCGATTTAGTACCAGCATGGCATCAGTGGAAAAGAGGTGAACAAGTGAACCAGTTCTGCTTTCCCCACTAATCTGGACCATAACCATCAAGTCCCAATAACATTTTTTTTCTTTTTCTAAGCTTTAAGTATTTAATTAGAATCATTTACTTTAGATCAGTTTCATTGTTTTACCATTGCTTCCTCTTAATTTACTTTCCCTCACTGCAGAGGTCAAGGGTTCAAGTCTATAGCTCTATAATCAAACAGAAACAGCAAGTGTAGAATATGAGACAGTTTTCACAAGCAGACTACAATAGGCTACTTATAGTTTTAAACATTTGCTTTGTCCTATTTATTACAACTGAAAAAGACACCTCAAAACATACAATATTACAATAACATATGTTAATATGGCTTTAAAACACCTCCTTTAAAACACCTCCACTCACCGTCCCATTCTGACTTTCTCTCACCTTTGAAAGTCCGATAGTTTAACCACAGCAAAGGAGAAAGCTAAAAGTATTTCCAGGGATGAAAATCGTTTTCAGGACTAGAAAACTGGTCTAAAAATTAACTTTGTTATTTTCCCACACATGTTATAGCTTCTTTTCTCCATTTGTATGAATGTTTTCCACTCTTTGTGTTATTCCCACTCCGTTTTCCCTATTGTTTGTATTCCTTCCCTCTCCTTTCTTCTTCCTATAAAGCTCTTGTGTTTTGAAAAGTGCTAGATCAATAAAGTTTGCTTGCTTGCTTGCCTCCATCCTCCCTTCACCAGCTGTCTTAAAGTCCCAGCCCAGAGGTCTGACTATTTTACATCACATGCCTATTTCAATATCCAGCTGATTCATATGTACCAGTAACCAGCACCCTCTGGTCTGATGCTACTAGATGTGTAAAACTAAAAACTGACCAACAAATAATCCCAGCCTTACTGAGCCAGTTAGATGGCTGAAATAAAACAGAATTTGCCAATTCATTGAAAATATTTTTTTGCTTCTAACAACAAACTGCAAAAAATTACTTCAATCTTTGACATCTTTGAATTTCTCTATAAAACGTCCTTTTCCAACAATGCCTCTGGTGCTGATAGATTTTTTTTACTCCTTGAAGTCATTCCCATAGGAAAGCAACTTAATTCAATCAAAAAACCAAATCTGAGCCACTAAACAGGCCTATAATGGATGAACAATTTCTACTGTTTTCTTACTTGGAAAAAAAATGTTCTGACATTACTGGAATGGCACCAGTTTCCAAAATGGTCCATTAGTTTTGGGCAATATGTAAAAGTTTTCTAACTGGTCACCATCAGTCAAGCAACCACTAATTGCTGATATGTTGACAGGAGTAGGTGTGTGGAGAACGGGGACGCCACACACACACACACACACACACACACACACACACACACACACATATATAGGGGCAACTCAGGACACAAGTTAAAGGCTTAC